>BOPP01000043.1:7596954-7671585 GCA_017312745.1 Gryllus bimaculatus
CTGTGCAGGACTGGCCGGGCGGCGCGCGGGCGGAGGAGGGAGGCCTTTCTTCACCAATCACAGACTTCGTATTCCACAGCTCTGGTATTCTCCAACATTGCCACATCTCTTCACCGTGCATCCCGACACACAACTACCTTCGCGTCTATTATAAGATAAGAATGTGTTCACACAAGAGGTCGTGTTTATAAACGCAATTATACAGAGGAGGAGGGAACGAGAAAGTAAGTGGAGATTTCTTGCATGGCGTGGGCCGCGTGTCGGGGCCCACAGACCGCTGGATCTGCCCCCGGAGACGCGGTGCTCCCTGGCGTCGATCGCTAAAAGCTAGATCGCCGCTCCGGTGTACCTGATTCGACAAAAGGTACAGTTTCGGGAGGGCGGCGGCGGCGATGCGGAAGGCGACGGGGTTCGCGGCGCGAATCTTCCGTCCTGATCGCCGGCGCCGAGCGGCAACACCTCCCTTCTATTATTTGGGAATGGGTTTCGCAGATTTTTTCTACCCGGTTCGCCGCTCGTAGCTGCCCGAGCTCCCCGTTCTCCCCGCCCTTCCTACTGTATCCCCGCCTTGTTCGCCAACCGCCGTACCCATGGCCCTCATCGTCGTTCGTCGTTGTCCATCTACGCGAGCCCTGTGCACCGTCGGACGCAGACCGCCGAGGACGGGCCGTCGCCAAGAGATCAATCGCTTGTTTTTAACTTGTTTAGACCGAGGGATAGTCGTAGCAACAACACAAGCGCAGGTCCGGCGCCGGAGCGCGTGTGTGCTGCAGTGTACTTCCAACGCACCGGCGCCTCCGCGCCTTCTACTCCATAAAAGAATGACAAGAGCATTGACCCGCGCGGAATGTTTTCAAAACACATAAGAATGCGTTCGTCTCATTGACGGCGGGGCCAGAGCAAGCAGCGCCCCCGCCGCCCCCTGCCCTCCCACCACACCGACCCACACCGGGCGGGCGACGGCCCGCCCCCGGCCACCTTACGTAATGAGAAGATATGTTCGCGTGTGCGCTAGGGCTCTTCCAGGGGCGGGGGCCGCGAGGGACCGTGAACCGCGCATTGAAATCTCCGGGAGGAATGCGACTGGCGCACTCAACCGTTAAAACAGGTGGACCGCGCGATCTAGCAGCGGCGAGCGGAACCTGGTCGGCCGCTGCTACCGTGGCTGGCTCTTTCTGAGGCGCGGGACCAGGGTGGGAGCGGGGCGGAGGCAGGGAGCTCTGAACAATTATCGTGTCACTGTCCAAGTGCGCTGGCCATCCGTGCCCCTGCGAGTTTTCTATAGAGAGCCAACGAACTTCGTTCTGCTTCGTTTTCGTGGGGACAGCGGGAAACCACTTACTACATACAACACGCGAAGGCACTCATGTGATTCATCTTAAAACAAAAGAGAAGAGTTACAATCCCAGTACTTTAACAATACGAGTCATATATCGCACGCTAATTATATACGCATTTAATGGATTTCTCTTTTTTAGAGGAACAGTGTATTCATCAGCTGTCTGCCTCAACAGTCTCCTACCTTCATTTGCCCCCCTTACGAACGTCATATTGAGAAAATTAACTGTAAATTATATACAGCTATAATTGTTGGTCTACAACAATTTTTTTTAATATTTGCGATATATAATCAATTTTGCTTCTCAGCAGCGAAACAAAGTAGTTTTCTACTGAACAGTCATAGTGCTGTCTTATTTCCGGTCTCTGAGGAACCAGTGTTTGTTGCGGTCCATTTCTTCCTACATGGCATTAACCGATGTTTATGTAACAAACGAACGTGTTCGACGATTACCACTGGCAATTACGAAACACCTATGATTGTGGTGAGCCGAGGAGTAAGGCAGTGGCGAACGTGATGGCGAAGCAAAAACACGAATGTGGCTGAAAGGGACGCGGAGAGGAGGTGGAGTTAAGATCGCATTCCTGGAATATCAGGCAGGAATACATTATCCCAGCGCACCTCGTAAAAGGAAGGACGATTCTCTAGTAGAAGATTCGTATAATGTTACATTCTTGGTTTTCGTGATTTTGAAAAAATGCCTTTAAAAATTTTTCGTGCCTTGAGAAAATATACCGTGTTTACTAGTTTTCATGTGCTTGGGTAATTATTTTAGTCTATAACTATAATTCGTCCATAATAAAACATCAAGAAACATTTTACTTGAGTAGTCAGTTCTGTCGAACTGACGCACCTCTAGTCTCCTTCTTTTGGAGTTTCGTTATTGATATTATTGTTTGATTTAATGTGCTATTGCTTGCTAATATCATATGCTACTGCGATTTAACATTATTTGCTTACAATTTTGTATTCCAAGGATTGATATTATACTCAATGATGACTACAATCGAAATTTATTGTTATAATATATAGGAGTTTTTATTATTTCTAGGCAGGTCCAAACTTTGTACATATTGCTTTCGGAATTCATTCTTTGTTTATTTTCTCACCACAATTACAAACTCCGTCATAATTTTCTTTCCCTTAGCCTTTTTTATGACACGAGATTATAACCTTGTAATTTTGCGACGAAAAGGGTGATTAAATAAAATTTTAAACTTCCGAACGTCACCATTCGGTATTCCCGAAAATCTAATTTAACGGAATCTTCAATATATATTTTCTCATCAGTATATAGTACAACTTACATTGTTAGCCAATGTAAGCATAATGCCTGTAAAGTTAAGATATTCTGCCATCAAGTTGCGATACGTAATTGCATAATTAATAACAAATCTATATCAACATTATGGCAATTGATATGACATAAAAATTCTCCAATAGCAAATGTTAGATACCTAATTAATTATAGAAATTCACTATACATTTCTATCTTGTATTGCCTATTCCTTGGACTGATATTGCCAATAAAGAGAAGCAGTCTTGTTCAATATCCTCCGGAACATAAAGTCAAATGAAAATATTGCAGAAGTATTCCGTCAAGTGGAATAGACAAACAGCCACAGTTACCGGAAGCGCACGGCGTCATCCACGCAAAATCTAAACCATAACATTTACAATTAATATAGAACCGATACAAACATTGAACAATGTCGTCTACGTGTTTATTTTTTATGAAAATCAGACAGTAACATTGGTCTTCAGCTACGTTCCGGTGGGTGTAAAAATTCTATTTTCATCAGCGTTTCCCTTTTCGGGAAGTCAATTTTTACTATGCCAAATAATTTCAATAAAAGCACAATTGTTAATTATTTATTTAGAAAACTTCCTAGAAGACCATATTTTGAGAGTAAGTTTTAACATAATTTGAATAATTTCTCACGTCTTTATTGTTTTTGATATAGAAAATAACTATTTTTTAATTAATCAGTTCCATGTAATATCTGATATACTATAGTCGCTGTGTCTTTGAACTGTGACAATTAAAATACATATGCCATGCTGATGTCTAAAGCCATAAACTTGGGCTTAACTTCTGCCAGTTGAAGGTTCTTCTCAAATGTTCGTACTTTCTCTGAGATATGTTCACGCTCGATTATTTTGTTTCCAACTGCTATTATGATTGGTCCCGGAAGTATAGTGTCTGTTTTATGACAGGCGGTGACGGTAATCTTTCCCCTCTAGAGGATGCGCTCTGCCTCCGATCTACTCGTTGGCTTGCGGGGTTTTCCTCCACCAAAATCTGCAACCGTCGGGACTCGGCTCCAAGAACGTCTCCCTGAGTCACCTCAGCCGGTACATAGGGTACATTTTAAATATCACTTCAAATAAGTGTCTTAATTAAGTGAAGTGAAAACTGGGAAAATAACAAGCACCTAACGAGACAAATTTTAATCCTTTCAGGAATCGATCAACATACTAGAGGAACAAGAAAGTTTCGGCCTGTGATTTCTACGTATTGTACCTGAAGGTAATTGAAGCTCTCTGGATTAGAAACGAGCCACTTAAATTGAATTGAACAGGGGAAGGCAGAATAGAATTGAAAGTTAAAAACTTATGAAAACTAGATGATCAGCATAAAAGTTTCTTTATTGCATTAAAGATAACGCACACACTACTGATCTGTAATACACTACTTCAACATCTAGCTAATATGAAAAAAGTAAATATTTCAATTTTTTGTTGTTGAGAGGCTTAGTATTGTCTAATACTAAGCGCCTCTGTTCTGACTCAAGGAGAGAAAACTACTAACACCAAGGATATAGAAAGTAAATATCGTACTATAAAATAGTCCTGTTCTTCTTATGTACGTAATTAACAAGAAAATCACAAGCATTAAATGCAACATTTCAACAACAATATTACATTAAATTAGCGGCTAATAAATTTAATTTTCAAGAAATGACAAGTTTTTACCAAGAACTCATTTGTTGGTTTAATTCTAATGTTTAAACTCTGCGTTATATTTTCTTAACATAAATCTTTTAGTTTTAAATATCTCATTCAAAGAAAAAGAAATTCAATTTTATTTTATGGCGAGATTTCTAACAAGGATAGTGAATTTTCAAACAATTAAATACTGAATACTTTCGCTGTCCTTCAATGGATCACATCCCTTACTATTACCGATTTCCAACAAAAACACTACTATCAGTTGCACCTCTAGCAGCCCAAACGATAATTTAATGATGCCGGTAATTTGATCGGTTTCCACAACATCGGAGATTTTTAATATATTTTACACCAAAAAACAAAAAATGCTTAAAATTGCTTTTATTTCACGCAAAATTATGAAAAAATCACTCAAATTTTCGAAAATTTATGCATGAACTTATTTGAAGACTTTGAACAGTAGATTTCATTAGGGAAAAACATCTTTTTCTGTAATATTGTAGTTGTAGGAAGACACCGAAAAAAATATTGAACTTTTGCATTTTCGAAAAAAAACAACCGATTTCAACGAAAATCAGGCCTACGGCATTCTTTTAAGCATTTTTTCGTCATTCGAAAACAAAGTTTAATAAAAAAATTGGATCCATTTTTTAGAAGGCTTGAGTAAAGTTGTTGTTGAGGCTTCATGTAAAGTATTCCCAACAATAAAACTACCCGTAGTAAACTCGTAGGGTATTGATTTCGTTTAGATCGATCGCAGAATATGTTTTGGAGAAGTTTGTCTGAACGGGTTAGGCACTGGCGTTCACCACACACAGGTAGATGGACGGACAGTGGTTTTACCGAAATCAAGAACCAATGAATTGTAGATTCTGACTTCACGACGTGTTAGAGTAAGAAATGTAGTACATATAAGAACAAGATTTATCCTCCTTTTCGTTACCAGGGCCTGGCAATAAGAGCATTTTTCGACGCATAAATACAATACTTTCTCTTCTTACGGAGTAATGCGAGAAAGTAAAAAGGCCGCACATTTAATGTTCTAATTCTGGGTATCTGTGTTGAGATAATATGAATTTTCTTACTTTTCCTAACCATATATCTTTTTATTTAATTTGCATTTCAATAAATTGTGTCGTTCGAAGTTTTGCGGAAATTCAAAACATGATAATTAATACTCGTATGGTTGCGTATTAATGACAGACTATAATGTACTATAACTCTAAATGAATAAATTACGTCTAGACTTCCAAAAGGTGACATTTTCCGAAATACTGTTGATTCCGAATAATACATTACTGTACTTTATCATCAGAACACATTGGAACAATTATGATACTTAATGAAGCGTATTTTCCAATAAAGTTAATATAGTTTCCATAACTTGTTTACTACTTACATTTTCAAACTGATTTCCCTACAAATGTTCAATGCCATCTAATTCTACAATATTGTCTCAAAATAAGTTTCACACCACAACGATGCATTTAATGTTTTCTCTTAAATTAGGTGGTATTGTAATGCACGCAAAGATTATTCGTCGACGGCTAAAAATAATTTAGTTCACGGACCAATTGGCATTTTCGTAATTTTGACCCGCTACTCCAAAAAGAATGCATGGTGTTTTAGAAGTAATTTAGTAATTATTTGGTAGTTATACTTCTCATTTAAGAAAATGGATCGAAATTTCACACCAACCTGAAATTTCACACGAACTGAACAAGCAAGGAAAACCAGTAGTTCACAGAAGTGGAAAGAAAATTGAGTATTTTTTTATGTACAGGTTCAGATACACTAGTCAACATCCAAATTGGATACAAAAGTTTGAGTCCCTAAAAGTTTAAATATCTTACAATATTTTCTGCTGAACAACTGTTTCTATACAATTAGAGACTATACCAAGGATCCAAAAGAAATGTAATATTAATTTTGACATTGACATTTAATGTATTATTTACCATTTGGATTACTTACCAACTGAATCAAAAAGTTACACATATGCCCGAAGAATGTTTCAGATTCTTCTGATGAATATATTTCTTCCAACATTTTCCTCATCTGTCGCTTCAAGAAGTGGTGTCTTCCAACTCCAGCAACATTTTTATTTTTTCATTTTTGTGTCTTTGTCTCCATTCCTTTGCTTTGATGCAGTTTATTCTGGTTGGAAACATTATTGCAGGTTCGTGAAGTCGTGTACAATTGCATAGCCGTTAAAAATAATGGGAGGAAATATAGGCTTTGTTGACACCGTTATTTATCTTCCATAGCTTTATAAAACCGCTTTAATGTTGTCTAATGATAATAATCTAGACTTGCAAGTATCTATGCATTTTAAAAATTCCTACCCGTTTGGCTCCTCAGGACTTTCTGGGGTTATTATTTACAAAATTACAATTATTCCATGAAAACATAATTGCGTACCTCAGTTACAACAGGGCAAAAGTGCACTTACTTGAGCTTATCTCTTAATCTGTATACAGTTTCTATTTACATTTAATACAATAATATAGCAATGAGCTAAATATCACACTTGTGAACAGTAGATACTTTCAGTACCTACACTGGGAACAATACAAATGTAAAGTTTATATCCTTATCACCAGCAATTCATGGTGGCGTTACGCGATCTTTTGGAAAGCGTGACCCACCTCTACAACGTCCAAGGGCGCAGCAACTCCTGAATCATGATGAACGCAACCCAAAAAAGAGGTTAGTCAGTGACAACATAAACCCTCAAGTTCCCAAAAGATTCAATTCCCATCCCAATGCAAATAGTGACAAAGATTACTGTTACGAAGTTGAAATCAAAAACAAGTTCAAAGTACTTGAAAAACTACGCCAACAGCTAGAAGAAAAACGTTTTGAATACGTTAAGGCAACTTCGGTCGACCACCAAAAAATAACAGAAAAAATTCCACCTATATATGTAGCACAAATACCTAATCTCAAACAATTTTTAATAGATCTCAAAACCAATGTTATAAATAATTTCATAATAGATATGAAGAACAATAAAATAAAGATATATGCAAATAACTCTACAAACTTCCGGAAAATAATCAAGAACCTCATTCACACCCAACGAAAATTCCACACATACAAGAACCCTGCCAATAAAACGTTTTCAGTTCTATTCAAATATCTACATCAATCTCTAACTCAATAGGATATATTCGCAGACCTTAAACAGCACCATCTCTCAGTGTTAAATATCACCAGACTACAAAATGAAGGAACACCAATACCAGTGGTTGCAGCCGAATTTAACTGCGCTGAAACTCTGGAAACTATACCACAAATAAACCAAATATGCAAACATCGAGTGATTAGAGAGAAGCGCAACAAACACAACGCTCCTATTCAACGTCACCGGTGTTTGGACTACGGACATACACAAAATAACTGTAACTGCCCAAATGTGCTGTTTGTGCCTGGAGCCACTACTCGGCGCAGTGTCAACGAAAGGAAAGCCCGTGTGCGCGAACTGTCGCCGCAGTCACAAGGGCGATGTACGAGTAAGAAACTTAATTCGCAACTACTGCAAGGACGCAAGAGACAGGAAAAACATGGCCATAAACAAAATCAATAGAAATAATGACAACCACTCGCCTCCACCCACAGACCAGCTCACCAGAAAATTTCACACACACACATCTCCAACTCATAAACTCTCCGCTCATCACCCCGGCAAAATACCCTGAACTGAAGTCATCATATGCCTCACATACCTGATCATCGATCAAATAATCCTATTCTCTCCACAATCATTAATTCCATCACAACTTGTATCATCAATTTCATAAATTCATTAATACCGACAATCATTAGTTGTATATCAGGAGAAGGAGAAGGAGAAGAAGAAGAAGAAGAAGGAGAAGGAAGACGTAGGGTTGCGTCTGACAGGACGGATCAGCGTGCAGTGGGCTGTGTGAAGCTGATGGCTCCTGGAGGAGGAAGGGCGCCGTCCAGAAGGAGAAACAGCGGGCAGTCTTCCACGGCGAGGACAGGGCCTTCCCTCGGCACTCTCCCTTTCGGGCCGGTGCGGCGTGGCGCAGCGCGGCGCGGCCAGCGCACGCGAGGCTGTAAATCTGTCAGCACACGGCGCGTCTACCCCGAGAGGGCGGCCCCGCCGCCGAGAAGACAATGCAGCCCAGCGGGACTCTGCTCGGTGTTTACGACCTCTACCCTCGGACCTCGCCTCGTAACACTCTATAAATATACAGGATGGGATGAGGAGGCGTCAATGACGTCTAGTTTCCCCACATTGAGGTGAAGCGACTACTTTTGACTAGTTTCGCATTGGAGGAATAGATGTGCGAAGCCTAAACTAGACGGGGAGGGTAACTGTATGTCTGGGCCTCTCTAAGCCCCCTTCTGCATTAAAACTTTTTATTTACATTTTTCATGTTTGACTAGTACATAGTTAAACGTACTACAGAAATAATGAAATTATTATTTGAAAGATACAATTGATTTCTTGATCAACCTTGTACAGGTCGCTAGTTAATTTGGTGAGCCTCTTTCGTAAATGTTGTGAGGCAATTCCTCTAATTGTCAGTTTAAACTAAAGGGAAAATAAAGGACTGTACGTATTTATGAAAATAAAATATTATATTATATAAAGCTGCGGGGCTCCTTCCGAAATTTTCAGGGGGGGGGGGCACTATACTGTAGTGACCCCTGTGCGCACGGCTGTTTGGAGGCAAAATATCCGGCTGGTTTTCTTCGTCGGCTACAACGAAAGTGAGTGTCTGAAGGGAAAGACGAAGTGAAAGACAAACAGAAAGAAAAGAAAGACTTGGTGGAGGTGGACTTGGGAAAGTGGAGGAAATCACGGAGGAAGTCGCAGAAGATGACGAAAAAGAAGACAGAAAAAGTTTTAGAAGATCAAGAATACGAGAATCCAAAAACTACGAATTTCCTTTCACGGAAAATGAACTAGCGGAGGGACTATTGAGTTGCCCCGCTTAGACGGCCTTGTGTGCGCGTCTCAGTTATTTATTTCTATTCAAAGGCGGAAAAGCAGTTTAAGATTGAGTAAAGGGTAGATCTGTTTTTTTTATTCTCAGCAAGGGAGGTTATCTATACCTAGGTTGTAAAAGGATGGTCCGGTTATATTAGGTAGGTGGAAGAAGAAATTGGAGGATGTGTGAATTATTCACTCTTTTATTGGTTTCAAGTTGAAATTGGAAGGGGGGGGTTGCGTTTTGACAAATCATGGGGTTTTAGTTGTAATGCGGAGGATTCTGTTTTGGAAGACTTGGACCTTGTTTATGTGGGATGTTGCTGAATGACACCAGATCGAGCATGCGTAAAGGAGGACTGGTCGGAGAATGGATTTGTATAGAAGCACTATATTTTTGAGGCTGATGCTACTTTTACGTTTAATAATCGGGCGAAGTTGATGAAGTTTCCGATGAGCTTGCTTCACCTTAGTTTCTATATGGTCTTTTCAGGTTAGTTTTGTGTCTATATATAGACCCAGGTATTTGACTGATAAATTGAATGGGGGACCAAGGAATGGGAAGGTTGTTTAACAGGAATGGACGAGGGTGGCAAAGGTGTCAGAGAGAGAAACGTTTGCAAGCGATTTTCAGGGATTGAGCATGATTCTCCATTTGGTAGACAATTGTTCCTTTTGGTGTAGGTGCCTCTGAAGTCGGTCAGTCAGTGTATTTAATTCGGGACCTGAAGAAATACTGAAGTGTCGTCTGCAAATTGGGCTGGGTTAATGAATCGAGATGTGGGTATGTCGGCGGTGAAAAAATTAAAGAGTTGGGGAAAGAGGGGAGTTTGAGGAACGCCTGCTAAAATGGGACGAGCGTTAGAATGATGTGACTGAATGTTTACTGAGAATGAACGATCTGACAAAACACTGGATGGTTGAAAGCAGGGAGAGTAAGATACCGGGCTTTCGTACCTTGTAGATTAGACCTTACGTCAAATTCGGTCGAATGGTTGCCCTTTTTGAAACCCGGAATGAATGAATTCTGTTAATCTGAGGAGTTAATGGCAGGAAAAATGTTATGGAACCAAACCAAATTGGTGATAAGAAATAATCTTAGATCTTTTTAGAAATGAATTGAGACACTTTAGGATGACATTTTATGCTGTTTTGGCAAGAATAGGGAGAAGTCTTACAGGGCGAAAGCTGGAAGGTGAGGTTTCGCTCTCCTCAGATTTTGGGATTGGGAAGGCGGACTTTCAATTTTTTTATTAGATTGCAAAATATTGAATGTTTTCATAATTTGGTAACCTAATCTGAACATAGAATTTATTATATTAGTTATTAAGGCATTTGCATTGCGAGGAAAGTGTTTTAACATAATAGGTGAAATATTTTCTTGTCCCGGAGATATTCTTTCTTTTTTAGATTTTTAATAATTATATTATATTCTTCGGTGGGGAACGCACATTTACATTATTATTTAATGCCATTAATGAGAGCAGGAAGTAACGATTGAATCATTGTTTGTAACTAAGGAACAATTATTGCTAATATTTGGTTTACTATTGTGCTAATTTAATTGAAATTGTTCGTGTTATTGGGGCTTTGGGTTCTCCAATTTGAATTTGGATTTTCGTAATTTTGAGAACGCGAAGGCATGTTTCCTTTAGGCCGTGGGGGAAAGTTTTGAATTTTATCAGTTGGTGGCGCCATCCTTGGAGGTTGCATACTCCAAGGTGGTTGTATTGGAAGTGTGAGCACTGTAAAGATCTTGCCATTACTTTCGTCCACTTTCTGCCTCTTTACATTTTTGGCAACCACGATAATTTGCTGTGTGATGTAACCAACAGTTAACACAAATAGGTTGTTCTGTTTATGATCTCTTACATTGCGAATAATGATGGGATCCATCATAACGAACACACCTTGGACTTAATTTACAGTTTGCTTGGGTGTGTTTGAATCTCTGGCAACGCTTATATTGTATTACTTTGTTTGCAGCACTTCGCATCAGCACTTTAATTACAGAATAAAATATTTCAGTTCCATTAAATACTGATTTAGAATTTTCAGTTTCAATTACATCTACAGCACAGGATCATAGAGGTTCTCTATTTTTATTATATAGCCTTGTTACGCCGGTTACTAGGTACGTAAGTCTTGCTAATTCATAAAATATTTGTTTCGGAGACTAAACTACAGGTATAGCATAAATTATAACTGAGAACTTGGAATGATAATGATCTCTGAAAGAATAATATTACATACTATTTTCATCACAAAATTTTCTGTAACCTCTGTAGCCTTCAATTGTTACAAAGTTCCCTTGATAGAAATATTTTTATTGTTTAATAGTAAAATCGTTTTTAATATCACTAACTAGAAATAGATATCCGTGGCCTTTATCATTATGAATGAATATTGGTGGAATTTTTACAGTTTTATCACTTTCAGAATTAGCACGATTCTTTCAATTTCGAAGCAAATCATAGCGTGTATTTATTGGTATGTTGTACCTAATATTCTCGACTGTTCCATAGTTAAAGCCAAACCTTTTCCTCTTCTTTGCATCGGTGCAATCGTTGCGGTTGAATCTCAAGTTTTTTGATGAGTTTTCCTGATGTTCACCCACTGGTGAAGGCGGTAGCGGTGGCGGTGGCGCTAGAAAGGCGCCCACTGATGATGATGAGCATGATGATGGGAGACCCTGTCCGTAGAATTCACAGCCGTTTAGATTTTCGTTAATCACTTCCATGAACCGCATAATTAACCCTGAGGTTTCAAGTAGCTCCCCAGAAGGGGCGCTATCCGCACTCATTTTGACAGATGACAAACAACGCACTCACGTTGATACTAACGATTAAAATAATCAAATCGTAATATAACTATAATAAGTAACTACTAATCTAAGATGTGAATACACTGGAGCGCGCTGACCACGCTGCCTCAACACGAAGCGTTCGCCTCAACCCGGACTGTGATTTGTAGAATCTGAGGTGTTTTCAGGGTAGCTTCCAGACGTCCTTAATACAGAACACTTACACACACATCTTTAAAGATTTTATTGTGGGAACAATATCTATCTTCAATACTTTACTTTTTAGAAGACGCCGAAAAAATTGGCATCTTTTGCAATTTTCGAAAAATCAGTTTTCAACGAACATGAGACCTTCTCTTAAACGTCCTCCACACAGTCCAACAACACAATTTAATAAAAAAACGATGGAGTAATCTGTTTGAAAATTTGGGAAATGTACCGGGAGCTTAACGTAAATAACCCTCCAAAATTAAAATATCAGTTTCAAGTTCAAGGAACCGCGACATCAGCCAGAGCGATTGGGGAATATCAATTTTGGAGAACATCGGCTGAACAGTTTAGCCGCCAGAGTTATACACAGACAGGACAGACACGTTTTGTCGTCAATTCATTTTTCTGTATCAAGGATCCATAAAACATGAATTCCGACTACACCACGTGTTAAAGGATTTTTTATACATTTAGCAAGTGGATTTATCCACTTTTCCTTTACCGGGCCCCAGTAATAAGAGCTTTTCTATAGATCTTAACGGACGTATTTCTATACATTTCTTGTCTCATCTTGATTAGATGTTCAGGATAGCCTTTCTGTTTCATTTTTGTCCATAGTTTTCGTCTGTTTATTTTATCGAAGGCTTTATTATAATCAATAAACAGCAAATGAGTGGAAAGGTTGAATTCTCTGTGTTTTTGTATAATTGGTTTTATCATAAAGGCACAGTTTGCACATGAGCGTCCTTTACGAAACCCATGTTGTTCTTCTTGTAATAATACGTCGGAGATTTTATTCTCTCCCCTAGTGTTTATTTTCTCAAAAAGTTTGTATGCGCCGTTGAGGAGACGTATACCCTTATAGTTATTACAGTCCATTCTATTACTTTCTTCAAAATAGGACATATAATTGCTTCTTTCCATGCATTAGGTATTTCATGTGTTATTCAGCAGATGTTGAAGATATTCAAAAGTGTCTCTTTAACTGCCTCTAGCAATATTTTGTTTAATTCTGTGTTTATCTCGTCAATACCAGGACTTTTCTTGTTCTTAGATGCTTTTAAAAATTTCGCTAGTTCTTCCATAATTGTAAGGTGAACAGAATGGCACATCACTACATTGGGAAATATTTTTAATATTTCTTCGCTACTGGGAAAAAAAACTGGAAAGGTTTTTATAATAGTTTAGCCACATCTCTTCGGGGTCTCTCAACGCCTTTAATGAGCGGGGTCTCTAAAACCAACATCAATAAATTACAGATAATCCAAATCCATTTTCTCAGACTTGCCACTCATACGCCCTGATTCATCTTAAACTCAACTGCACAATGAATTGAATTTACCCCCTATGGTTCACCATATTGCGGTCCTATCTAACAATTTCTTCTCCAAAATAAACACAGTAACCCAAGCAACCCATTACAACTTAACCGCCACCTACAAGCTCTCAACTACAATAAAAAATTGACACTTTTTTGATAGATTCCTCAGCATATTATCAGACCTGAATTAATTCCATAGGTGCTCTGTAGGTTTCCTATTCATGTGTAGTTGGATAAAATTGTACCATTGGCATTTAAATTAAATATTAAGTCGGAAAATACATATGATGTATACATGAATGCGTGAAATCCGGAACGGTGTAAGTGACATTTTATAAATTCTTAGAAATCTGTTGTTTTTTTCAGTCAATATCACTGTTAAATCTCGGTGTTTTGTTTCATTAACACCACGGCATACATATTGAATCATTTATTTCAGAAACCTGTCTTTCTCTCTTTCTTTGTTTTTTCTTTCTATTTTACTTCCTTTCTTTTCTTCTTGCTGATCCACATCTTACGGAGGAAGGTCGGCGGATGAGAATAAATAAACGAACACCTTCTCTTTTTTGCGTTGGAATTATGATCTGAGGTGATTATTGAAATTCAACACTTATTTATTTATATATTTATTTATTGAAGTTGATTTTTCGAACGTGAGTTCTGGAACTCCCAGAATAGTAAGAAATGAGATAAAGTGTATGTTACTGGGATGGTAGTGTGAAAGGCATACGACTGGGAAGAATGCAAAGAAAATCTTCCGCCAAACTAGTTTACCATTTTATCTATCACGCATTTCGTACAACGAATTAGACACTCAGTACCAAGAGGTATTCGAGACGGGTCGAAATGTCTTGCGGCTCGGAAAGGAAGCGGGGGAGGGGCGGAGGGCGGGGCTGGCAGCCGCTATAGTGCGGCGAGCGGCTGG
This sequence comes from Gryllus bimaculatus, assembly GCA_017312745.1. Taxonomy (NCBI): domain Eukaryota; kingdom Metazoa; phylum Arthropoda; class Insecta; order Orthoptera; family Gryllidae; genus Gryllus; species Gryllus bimaculatus. The sequence goes on from BOPP01000043.1 coordinate 7,611,468, forward strand.
CGACGCAGCATTAACGCGCATGAGAAGGCTCTTTCTGGCTAATGAACAGTGTGCGTGATCGTACCACGTTTTGTTTCCTACTGAAAAGCTCTCCATTACTTATGATAGGAGGCGAGCGAGCGGACAGTCTGGCAGCCGGGCCGGCGCTCCCTTCGGTCGGCCCCGGCGTGCCGCAAACCCCCGCCCCTCCCCCGCCCTGTTAGCTAATGGGCTCGGGGTCCTGCCACCGTGCAGGGTCAATTTGATCGAGGCAAAAAGAAGCCGAGGGCAAGTGCAGAAGTAATTAATAAAAGGAAGGACTGCCTTTAAGATATGAAGCGAAGTGCATAGTTTGCTAAGCACTTCCTTATTTCTATTTTTAGGATCGTGAGGAACGAAATTTTTCGACACTGAATGGAGAGGCATTTTAGATGAATACACTATGCGCAGTTTTTTGTAGTTTTTTATTGATTATTTTTTACTCTTAGCTAACCTTACACCCGCGTCGTTTTTTCGCAGTAGGTATTATAAAAGGGATATTGTAATCATGCAATAATCTGTTCATGACAAAAGACGTTGCAATAGAAATGAACTAAACTAAAGGAGTGGATAAATCTGCACCGTCTTTAATAAACAATCCAGAAATTCATCTAAGCTGGCTGAATATTTATACTTCAGTTTATCGATTTTTTTGAAATTTTCATATGATTTTGTTTCATTATTTTACCCTGCCTTATGACTTTCCTCAAAAACTATTTGTATTTTTGAAAATCGAGGTGGAAATAATGGGATATGTTATGCTTTGTAGAAATGAAATAAAGAATTCATTTTGATCTTCATTTTCGTTGTGTTATACAAGTACTTCTTTTCCGTAAATTGTTTAACTTTCTTTTCTTAAAGAGGAAAGCACGTATTTAACTTCAGGTGGAAGGTCGTCCTTGGACAAAACATTACAATCAGGAAACAGTCTGAATTGAAAAATAAGGTAGAGTGGTTGAAAATCCAAATCCTACGATTTAGAAAAGAATCTCATAATAAAATTCAATATAAATATTCAAATAATTAAATTATTAATTTTGAGATACGTGATATTAGTAAAAGAAAATCATTTACAACAGAAAATGCACTGCCACTTCTATGTGCCATTGGCAATGTCAAAAAACAAAAAGGATCTTCTCCAACTACTGGCCTCTATTCTCAGTATGACATGATTTTTACAACAATGTTCGATCATCGGACAGGTCTCTGGTGGTGAGCTATTAACTATTAACAATGACTTACTGGAGGAGGAAGTTTAAAAAAAATTACAGTTCAATGTGATTTAACTCTATTAATTCTATTAATATGTTCACAATGTTTTTTCAAAATAAATGCAATAAATATGTAGTGTTCTTGCTTATTGCACCAAAATAAAACCAAAATCCAAAAATAACAAGAAACCTACCCATATTATACGTCAAAACTCTAAAAGAGCATAGTGGACAAACACACATTAAAAAGTATATTTTAGTTTTTATATGTTATGTGTTGGCACTTTTATGTACCTTTAATCGCCTTCTAATATGCTATAATGCCTTGAGATAGCAATATCCTCAAATAAAAGAAATCTATGTAAGACAAATTTCATATGTTCAAAGCCATTGTTCTCCTATTTCCTCCAACATGGGTTAATCCACTCTACGCTCATAGCCTCATTTGATCGACTGCTTTCTTTCAATTGTATTACGTTGAGGAACTTTTGTTGTAATATCTGAATTGAAGAAATTAATTAAATTGCAAAACTGCTATTTCTCACAAAATTCGACCAGAAAATCAACGTTAAAATTTCCGCATACAAAAATTTTTTCAAAAGAGCGATTGCTGGCTTTGGTTAGAGTTTTCTCTAGTTTTTTCTAGCAACGTGGAATAATCTACAGGTCACTTTGTTGGAGGCATGTGGGTGATCAGTAAGATAATTTTGAGCATATCACGATGTACCATAGAATATTTTTAAAAATTCAACTGAATATACATTTAATTCCGTTAAGATAAAATAATAATAATTTCGAACGTAAATACAAGAACTTCCATATACCTTTTTAATTCGCTTCCGATACAATAATAGCCTGCAAGATAAAAGTTTGAAATTTGTAAAATGCTATGTTCGTTACGAGATAACCAATGTTCTCTAAAGCAAATAATATCTGTTTAATTGAAAACGCTGTGTAGAGCAGCCTCTCTAGATGTAGTTTTATTTGAAAAAGATTGAACATTATGGTGTAATATGTGAATCTTTTACAAGTACCTACACCGATGTTTTACTCCATTAACTGACTGCAGTTGCTATATATTACTCCATTTTTATCCCTCGAAATCTGTAACGAGTTCCAGCTGTGACAAGTTGTGACGAAATTGGGGCATCATGTAGAGAGGAATTGGTACTGATATTGGAAAAATGGGAGTTAGTTTATAAGAGGATGTACGAGGATTCCAAATAGGGGTGGGTGGAGAAAATAAGGAAGGTGCAAGGGATGTCGTGCTCGTTCACTGCCGAGTGTGTGCTTTCCAACTAAGTTCACGTGGAGACAATGTTGTGAACTGTATTGCTAAAAGGAAATTAATTTAAAATAGTGTGACATTTCTTTATGTCAGAAGCAGTTTTAATTGTTGGTTTGCTTGCTTAATCCCGTTTCGTGGTGTTGGTCTATTGTACCATAAGGGTACGAGTAGATTAGAAACTTCAACGTTAGTGTTTTGGGCGGCACATTTCTAATGTTTAGATGTTGTTTAGCTGTAAAGTGACCGCCCAAATTAATGTTATTCTGCCCTCCTACGATAATGAATATGTCCCGATTGGTCAGTGTCTTCGTGTGGGTGTCCACCTCGTCACGATCGCAAACCTCCTGCTAGGTTTAAAAACTGATGAAATTTAAGCAGGCTAGGTTGCGCAGCTTTACTTTTTTTCGCGTTTCCTAGCATGTTTGGGTTACTTTCTGAACGAATTTTTCGATGGTAGAGATCAGGAAATTCTGTTCTTGATGGTGTTAATCTAAAGCACAAAAATTGTTTTGGGTTGTGACTGGATATGGTCCCTGTGTCTTGTGTGCAGATACGAGTGTACTTTTGGAATGACTCACAATGTTGTCAAATTGCGACCAACCGTGTGCAGTGAACGACCTCTTCAAACCTTAGAATATGTTGATCAAACTTATTGTTTGTGTGTGAAGGCTTTCAGAAGTTCGGCTTTGAGGGTCTATTGCGTAAGAAGAGTAGAACTAGCAGTTTACATGTCACGAATGTGTTTTAATGTACTTGACAAAATTGGAAATAAATATAATGTAACTTAAATAGGAGCAACAAGTACGACATTTTTAATTGTTTAGTTAATTAGCGGTGCTAAAACATCACTTCATTCTCCCTCGTACTTTCATGCAAAATTACGCGAAAAGTACTAACATTTTCGAAATATATTACCTGCCCTTACTTCAAAACCTATCTTTAAGGAAGAGGTTTTATTACGGGAAAAAATACTATTTTTAATATTTTAATTGTTGGAAGACTCCGAAAAAATTTTGAACTTTTGCAATTTTCTAAATATCAATGTTTTTAACATACATGAGATCTGCACTATTCTCGTAAACGTCATTCACTCTCTCCAACAACAAAATTTAATAAAAAACGATGGAGCCATTTTCTTGAAAATTTAGAAAATGGGACAGGGGCTTCAAGTAAAGTACCCCCAGAATTGAAATATCGGTTTCAAATTCAAGGACTCGCGACACCAGACAGATCGATTAATGAATATCGATTTTGGAGAAAATTTGTTGAACGGTTTACCCGCTAGCGTTGCTCACAGACGGACAAACAGACGGATTTATGGACTGACAAACAGGCATTTTGCCGTCATTAGATTTTTCGGTATCAAGGACCCACAATACATGGATTCTGGCTAAACCACGTGTTAAGGAATTTTTCCAGTATGTTTAGCAACTGGATTTATCCACTTTTTCATCACCAGAGCCCTGTAACAATGAGTTTTTCTGCGAAGAATTCGTCGTTTTTTCTTGTTTTTTTTCTTGTTTGTTTTTTTGCTTTTTGGCGCAGTATTACATAATTTTCTACTCCGTTGTGAGAAATTAATGATTTGAAAATGTACGATTGATGTTTATTCTATAAATTGGTAATTATGATTCAATACGAATATGAAAAGGTACGCTACCAAAAAAATCGATTGAAAGCAAGTACATTCCAGATTTGGCAATGTTTCTTTGATTGTGAGATCATTTAAACTGCAACTATTTAATACAATCAGTGGACTATATTTCACCGTAAATAGTTAAAAGAAGCTAAAACAAATTTGTCTTGAAAATATAGAATAAGATTTGAGCACAAATTCAAAATTGCTCGATAGCTGCCCTTGTCAGTGGCGTTTTCGTTGGGTGTGCAAGTCATGTATAAACGCCCAAGGAAATAAAAAAATACATTTTTTCCATTGATGTTTTCAGATTTTTTAAACATTTATTCGGTCTTCCGTGCGATCGGCTTCGTACATGGGCACCAGCGCGTCCATGCAACGCAAGCAGTGTGGGAGCGCAGCTCAGGCCGGTTGCAAATGTCTCCATCGCCTTCAAGGCGAATCGCGTGGCGGCAGCTGGGTCTCGATCCAACGGTCTGCTGGTGAGCATGGGGGAAATCCGCTACTGATTAGTGAGCGAGCCCTGATAGTGAGTCCCAGCTGCGATAGCGAGTCCGTGATGGTGAGTGAGCGGCCGTTGCGCGTTGCAGCCATTATCGATTAATAATTTAATAATTTTAAATAATTTGTAATCAAAAATAACACTTATTTCATAATTAGTGTTATTTTATATATGGATAGTGAAAAAGGGGTACAAATGCTTTAAAAAATTGGTTTTCTTTCCATTCGTATGAAGAAAAGAAACGAGTAATTGACAATGGACGACCATATCCTAGCATTATAATATTTCATAATTTAATTTTTAAAAAGACAACTGAAAAATGGGGAAAACGCCAAATACTTTAAAACATATTATTCCAATCGTCGCAATAGAAACTACATCCTCGTTGTTACTTTGCGACTATTTTTCCCTCATTCTTCCAATATTATAGTTTAAAATTAATCAGGTTTTTGTTCAATAAATCAGGATTCAATTTTTCTCTACATATAAAATAAATGTTTCAGTAATTAAACTAACACGGAGATTTAATACTGAAAATAAATTCAGCTTGATAGGTTTTGAGACAATCACCGACTCGTAAATATTAAGTTCGTCAAAATTCCAGTAACCTTTCAAAATTCGATGGTTTGTCTTTATTTATGGCAAAGAACACTTTGAATTTTACGTCCAGAATACCTGCAATAAGTAAAGAAAGCACTTAAACTATTGTAAATACACTCAAATCTCAAAACATAGAATCACAAAAATGCAAGGAGCACAACCACAGGCGTCAGTCTCATAAGCGGCCTCCAGCAGTTCATAGTTCACTGCGGTCGACCATCTTCCAGCAGCGGGGCACAATATGGGAAGTGAGCGCGACACCGCCCTAGCAGTGTTACCAAATGTGTTTAGAGGGATTCCGCCATGTTCGTTTCAGTTTCCGCCGAAAATATGCTGAATCGGTTTTAAATTTCCCGCCTAAATCCGCTAAACGTAAAATAAATTATTTTTTCCATATTTGAATATTGTATTAATTTATTCTATTAAAACAAACGATAGAAAATAATGATAGAAAAGGACAAATACTTATGAATGCATGCAAGAGATAAGGACAATTGCTTATTCTTGGTCATAGCCGTCGTTATTGGCGTATTCGAGCCCCAATATTTTAAAATAATAATAAAAGACGCACTTATGTAGACTGAATTGTCTGTCTTTTATTATTATTTTAAAATGTTTCCGCTCGAACACGCTGTGTCCAGGCCTTAATAGTGAAGATTTGAAATTCCGCTTATTTTCCACCGTCTTTATTAATTTCCGCCGTTTATTCCACTGTCCGCGAAACTAATTTTTTTCCGCCGTACGAGTTCAAAATCCGCTGAAAACGGCGGGAATTCCGCCGATATGGCAACACTGCGCCCCAGCCGGGACAAGCTCCAAGATACCGACATGTGCGGTGCAGGGTTGCCATCTGCCCTCCTCTCGGAGGACATGTCCTTTTTTAAGTTTTCTCCCTCTTTTATTAAATTTACATGGAATTGTCTCCTTTTTGTCCTGTTGAATTGAAAGTAGTACTGGCATAATTTTAAAGTAATTTAATTCATTAGAGGAACTTCATGTTTTGAATTCTACATTTTTACTCAAATAAATGGTCTGCATAGTAGATCAATAGGCTTATATAAAACTTATTTATGCTTATTGTTTGGCGGATAATGAGTGAATGCGGGGACAAAGTTATCCAATCGGACGCTTTAATTTTTAATGACGCGAAGTCTAATCTGCATTTTAAAAACTATTAATGGTTTCGAATTGTTGAGTACATTGTCTACACATCGTGGAGTATAAAAATGTAAAATGTCCTCCATTTCATTGGAATGTCCTCAGGGCAAAATATTTGAAAATTGCATTTCAGATACAAAACACTCTGCCGAACGTATTTTAGACACCAAATACAAATACTTCCATAAAAGTATTTAGATACAAACTACAAAATAGCATTTTCAAATACTATTGAAAAAACAAAATACAACCAACGGTGTTTTATGCATCATAATTCTTTCCTTTGTTTTAAACAGTCATTCACGTTTAATAATAGATCACATTACATTTAAAAATGTATTTTTAAAAATAAATAACATTATTTATATAACAATGTTTCTGGTGAAGCTTTCAACTCAGGTATACATATCATTTGTGATATGTGTGCATATTTTAGGTCTGAAAGGCATCTTGGTTAATTGTCCACTTCATGTCCCCCGGAACTTCACACACTAAAAAGAGTTTAAAATATGCTTACAAGCATGCCCTTAAAATTAACAATATATACACTGAAAATAACCATAATAATTTGACCTGAAAATAACCATAAAATAATAATTTGCTTAAAACTATGAATCTGCGTTAAACAAAAATATTGTTAGCAACAGATAACATTTATTTATATAATATTTAATTTTTACACTATAATACAAAACGTCTATAATAAAAATATTATTTCAAACATAATAAACAAAAAGTGCTAAGCGAGAGAACCAATAGCATTGTTACAAGATGGCGTAATATTCAGTTCACTTCACCAAGTTCATGCGCACGAAGTTTCGGGAAGTAAATCGATTCTAGCGAAAAGAATCTTATCAGAAGACTGTCATCAATATTGTTTGGTATTCTAGCATTGGCATGACTTAATTAATTTTCTTTTTGAACGAGAAATACACGAAAATATCTGACTTCGTCCCACTTCTACACAAAAAACTGAGATACATGCACATAAATATGCCATATGAATAAAAATATGCAGTTACAATAAAAAATCTTAGCAATATGAAATTACCCAAAATAAAGATGGACTAATTTTGTTTTATTTTTGGAGGTATGTAAAGTTATATACATTTCCTTTCGATATGGACAATCAGTAAAAAATATGCAATTGCATGAAGTTCCGCGGTCTACTTATGACATGTGCAGAAATTTGATCGGTCCTTTTCTTTCTTGAGTAAATACTAATTAGAGAGAAAAAAGGGAAGATCTACAATGTTACATCTAAATTCTCTGAAAAGTCACGAAGCTGTCTTTTACTCTCCCTATCAAAACCCGAGATTAGTAATTTGCAAGACTACTAATCTCTCGTAACATCTACCCGGACCGGCAGGACCTGGTTCAAGAGCCTCTAAAATACGCTATTTAATTTAAGTGATTTATTGAAAGTTATTATTCTTTTAATTAAGCAACTTTATAATTATAAATTACAAGGCATTAAGTAGGGAGGGAGAGATTGTCGAATCTTCATAACGAGATAGGAAAGTAATCCGTGTCAACTGAACGACTGAAATAGGCTACCTGCGTATGACAGAGAGATAAGAACCCGCGTAAGTACAGCATGAGTACGCATCGCCACATCATGAGACACGTGACACTGCGTGTCTTCCTCTAATCTACTATTACTATAGGTGTCCAACTGGTGGTTCAACAATGCGTACCAAGAGAGCCGAGTTTGTCGACGTTCTAGTCCGTCTCGATGCGATAAATTGTAAAAAAAAAGCTGATTTTTTAGCCATCCGCATGGGCCAATGTGGATTGCGGATTGAACGTCCAAAATGCAAAGGAAAATGCGGTACATCTGGCAACACTAGTGGAATTCTTCCTTTGAAAATAGTTCCACGACTTCCAATATTTCAAGGAGTGTTCGATGAACTCGCTTATAGCGCTCCCGTTGGGTCAAAGTATAGTTTGTTCGTCTACGTTCCCCTAAACGCAACTAGTTTGCTCGTCCACGTTCCCCTTACCAAACTTTTGAGTTATCAAAAACGTTCTTAATACTGCTGCGAGGAATGAAAAATTGCTTCGAAATGTCAAAAAGCCATGTTATCGACGTTTCTTTTATCCAGATTTTGTCTGTATATTTAAATTCAAATTTTCAATGTGTGTGTGTGTGTGTGTGTGTGTGTGTGTGTATGTGTGTGGTGTAAGGAGAGAGGATAAGGAAAGAATGAAGATCTCGCGCGCACCGGGTCCCGTTTGTTAAGATACTGCTCCTGCATACACCTGGTATTGACAGGAGAATTCACGGAAAACTACCGATTCAGAACAGCCGGTGGCTAGACTACTCTTCTAGGAATCGGCTGAATTCAACCTAAATATATAGTTAGTGCCGATGTCCGCCACCGTATGGACTCGATCCTAGGACATACTAGCCAAAATCACTGCTGAGTCAACGGTAATGAACGCTCTAGGATAACACAGCAGGTTTAATTAGTGTTCTTCTAATTTTCATGCTAAGAATCGGTTGACGTTAAGAATTAGGCAGAGAAAAAAGCCAAATTTTGTTACATTCTATATATATATATTATTTCTCTAACATTTCCATTACTTCAGCCAATAATCAATCATGGTCCATCTGCTGCAACGCAGAGCAGAAAATTTGAATTTTCTGAGATAGAATTAGAATATTCTTTAGCTACATTAATCGTGTTATTGATAATATCAGGATACCGCGCGCTTGTAATTTCATCATAAATCGAGACTCGTGATTGTGTAATGCACAATTACATTATCTATGAAAATAATCCGGTACCAATGCTCATGTGTCATATTTGCTCACATGCACGCATTGCCGCTTCTGTGAAAGATTAACGTTGCATTTGGCAACATATGAAGAAATATTGTTAACCGCCATTTGCTTGTTGGATGAATGGATGAAACAAAAGCGTGTGTTTTGTGGACCTGTGTATTTTATTATAACACTTTGTAGTTTTCTGTTTCTTGTCATCCATCAACACATCAGAAGACAAAATATATTTTTCTGAGAAGTTAAAGGTTTACAATGCTTTTTTTCAATAGTGTGATCAGATAAAGACTAAAGTGGAGAGTACAATATGCAGATCATTTCACAATTCTGAATCAGGATGCCTAAAACACAGACATTCAGAACCATATCAATTTGTCAGAATTGCAGTTTTATTATTTTTATTTAAGAAACGGACAGAACCGACGATCTTTAGTTACAAGTATGTACCATGTATCTAGAAAGAGAAATGGCTGCTCAAAAAGAAACCAATTTTACATTTCATTGCATTCATTGTGAGCAAAGCTTTAAATCTGTGGATTGAACATTACTTTTAAAAATAATTTTGCATAATAAATTTATGTGTTCTCTAAGTACAGAGTAATACCAATTAATATTAACATCACATGTTGAAAAGGAGATAGAAAATTTAAAATATTCTCCCTTTTGTGTATTGTCAACTCACTCATTATATCACATCAACCAGAAAATTGTGCCGATTATTGTTAGACATGGACAGACTGGGAAATATGTCCTGGCAACAAAAAAATGTGTTAATGGCAAAATAACTAATGCATCACAAATGCAAACATGACATCAAACATTTTGTGGTGCATTCAATATGCAGATCAGTGTTTAACATCATTCAAAAATACACATTGAGGACTACTCCATTTTTCCAATATTGCAGTTTCCCTGTGGCTTACAAAAAAAGTGATTATCGGTATGTTCCCCCAACCCGTCCGTGTATTGGTGAAAGGATATTTAATGCATTAACAAGTATGGAATGGATTTGTCATTTGGTTGGACTGGAATCGAAGAATGTGCTATTGAGGTAATTCAGGCAATTCTTTCAAAACTTACATGTGAAAATGAGATTTTTGATGAATTTAACCAAGTTAAGATGTTTGCCTGTACAAGTAAAAATACAATTTAAGACTTAAACAGTTCAAACAAAAATCGAAATGATTCATGGAAAGAAATGTTTGTTCCATTTCAAGATGCCACAACACAAAGCCCCACCAGATAATAAAATGCAACTTAAGGTGAGTGTTGACTGTCCGAATTTATTATTATTAGATTATTATTGATGCATCAAAATGTTCATACATGCTCTGTTACAATATATTTTCTATTCATATAACTTTTTTTTTTATATTCCTTGCTTCAGTCTGTGTCTTGGTTTTTCAGTTCACAAATCTTGGAGCCCTAGGTGAAAATCTGCCCTAATATATGGCAAAACTCTGGCAAGAAAGGTTTTCATCCATAAAAATCATCCAACAAATTTTAAGTTTTATCATTGATCATTCATTATCAATTTGCTGAATTTAGGACAAGGTATGTCATAGCATTTATATATTAAATAAAACTTTTACTTGGATTTATAAAAATTCAGGTGACAATGCAATCATCACAAGTGTTACCAAAAGACAAAACAGTTTTGGATTTTTGTTTACAATAAGTATCATCATCATAATCATGAACTGCAGGATTTTTGTTTTTTGTTCTTTTTACCCTCTACTTTAAAGGATTGTATTTAGAGCCTTCAGCAGTCTTCTTTCCTTCATTCTCTTGAAGATTTTAATTTCTTCATTAGGTTCTTTTTGACCTCTGTTATTTTTATAATATTTTGCTTTTCCCTCAAGTCTAGTTTTTTGGTTCATGTAGATCAGTGGCGCAACCAGCATATACCTAAGGGAGGGGCTATAGATGTCCAGTCAACTTGATATTTTTTAAAAAGAATTTTGCATTTATACTGAATTTAAAAATAAATTTTATTTGTTAATTCATAATTATTCATAAAGTACGCTAGTAAGATATTCAATGACATTCATTACAATGTTAACTACATGTTGTCCATATTTAACATGTAAAATTAATGTTCATATCAAGAAGTTGAATACGTTCAAAGTTAAAAGAGCAAACTACTGGAGCTTCAGCAGCACATACTTTCTCTCATCATTTCTAAATTTTGAATTTTCAAAAATTCAGAGAGTTCAACAGAAATTAGAGCTGGGCCATTATTTTAAGCGTTTTTTGTTTGCAAAATGCAACCCGTGAAAAAAATGTTAAGAAAAAAATTTAGATTTTTTGAGAAATTGGTTTTTCTTTTTATTGTATAAATTTCTAGTGAACTCTCTTTCTGCCTACCACATGGAATACTCCCATGTCCACTCACATGCAAGATGCGTAGCATGTGTTTTTACTGTTCTGTTGAGTTAAAAAGCAGAGAAATTGATTATTTAGGAATAATTTATTTTTTCACTTCAAACGCAAGAAACTTCAATCATTTGTTGTATGATTTACACAAATTGCTAACAGGTTGTGAAGTTAAAGCTAAGCTTTATTGTCAATTAAGGATAGTATGTACTTGGAATAGATATGGACATTTTGGTATGAAAAATATTATCAAAAGCTATACAAAAACATGATATCAAAAAATCACATATGTAATTTAGTGAGTCTTAAATGCCTGGAAAAAAACTTGAATTCGATTTCTGAATTATTGACAGAGCAACACAAACACGCAACACGTTTTGAGAATCTGAATATCTTGAAATCACGTCTGCGTGTGCTACATGGTCATAATTCTTTGAAATGTAATGATATCAATGAGACAATTGTTTTGAATAAATTTAATAAAATTACAAAAACATTCAATTGAGGTAGGACATGGCCCCCACGCTCCCTTCTGCCGTTTTCCAGTAATCTGTTTCGTCTACCCTGGACATTTGTTGACGAGCCGCTACTGGTGTATACCTGCATTTATTTCGATTGTCAGGACTGGTAGTCATTTCTTACTATTACAAATGAAACAAACATGAAAAAAATTACTGGTGCAGTATTTGGAGCACATGATACAGAAAAGCGAGAATAATTTCACACCACCCTGCCATGATTACATTAAAGTATACTTCCAATTTTTGAATACTATAATCGGCGGTCAAAACTTGCAGCCGGTCCGAATGGCCGAGATCGCTAAGGCAGTAGTGCGTAGCAATCTTGGACCGAAGTTGGTTGAATTGTATTCGTCCTTTCACCCACTATCATCATCATATCGTGTCATCCTCATAGGGCGCCTTCCCACGGCGCCACGGCGCCGCGCGTCCTTCAAGCAGCAGAGCCCTTCCGACGACGCCACCGCCGCAGTCACGGCCGCACCGCCGCCCGCCGTGGTACGGGGTGGGATCTGCAGACCCTCCGGCGACGACGAACAAAGGGACCGCAGCAGGTAAGGGCGCCTTCCCACGTCGCCACGGCGTTCGCGCTTCCGCCGCAGTCACGGCCGCACCGTCGCCCGCCGTGGAAGGGGGTGGGGTCTGGAGGGGTAGGTTTCGCCGACGACGAACAAAGGGACCGGAGCAGGTAGAACGCTCCCATTTAAAGCTGTGTTCTGCTAGCGGTGGCGCGTGCACCCTCCTCCGCTTCGCGTAGCTGGAGTTCAGCGTCGGCTGCTGCAGCAGCGGCCACCCGCTGCACGTGGGAAGGCCTCCATTCAAACCAATGCTCTGCTACGCGCACTGCTCGGAAGCACACCGCCGTCGCGACGTGGCAAGGGCCATATCGTTACTCCCAATAGTGATCGCTAATGACAGTAAAGAAGTGTGTTTGTTCTACGTTAAATTTATTACTTTCCTTCAATGTGCTTCCGTTTTCTACATCATACAATCACCAACAACAATAAGATGAATTCGAAGAATTTTGAAACCACGTTGTTTTCTGTTGCCTCTTTACGAATAGACAAAGCGCGCGTAATTCGAATTTACATTTTTTTTTTTTCATTTTTCGAAAATACAGATAGTGTGCCGAAAAAGGGACCGGAACCACTTTCTGTATCGTTCTTTGCTGTACGCATGAAAAAATTGTAGAAAAAATTTAAGCCAGATTTGAAAAAATAATTGTTTGATATTTAAAAATTGCCTATATTTCACTTAAAATTACGCAAAAATATTAATATTTTCGAAACATTGAAGGTGACTTTATTTGAAGATCTGTTTCTGATCAACACATTTCATTAAGGAAATAAAATTTTAATTTAATAATTGTATATTGGTATTGTGAGTTTTCGTTGGCATTTACAATGAAATAATTATATGAGTCGTCATTGCCAACAATATTATTTATTACAATAGCAGCTATCGATGACTTAGCCATCATCATCAGTTTTCTGCTGTATGGAAGCCACAAAAACTACTACCTCCGACTTCCGGTTATATTTTTAGGCATTAGTCGGTTTATATATTCGGCATTAGTCGTATTACATTTTCTCCCACTTCCATTGCTTTCATCGCTACCTTCTCCACATGCGGTCCAACCCTCAAGCAATTGTCGATTTCCACTCTTAAATAGGTAATGTGTTTCTTCAATTGTATTTCATTACCTCTCACCTCTATTCTCAGCTTCCTAAAGCCCCCTCTCTTGGTGACCAGAACTGCCTCTGTTTTCTCTGCAGCCATGTCTAATGTCCGTTTATGCAACCATCTTTTCGCTCTATGCAAGCTTTCATTTGCTCGCGTCTCAAGAATGCCTTCGCTTCCTGCTGCTACTACTACAATCAAGGCGTCGTCCGCAAATCCAATAATATTTACTTCCCTTGGGAGCGACAGCTTTAAAAAGTCATCGTAAACCAAGTTTCACAGCATTGGGTTTAGCCGAGATCCTTGGGGGCTCCACACGTCATTTCTTCTTTAATTATCCAATTATCTCCATATATAATGCTTCTCTCGTTTAGGTAGTCACTTATAAGATTCTTCAGGTAGATTGGGATATTCTTTCTCTAATGCCTCTTTTACATCTTCGCAGCCCAAGTTGAATTCGTTCCGAATGTCTTTTGCTGTAAGGGCGCAAAAGCCTTTCTTCCTGTCGCTTCCTTCTCTTGCGGTTTCTGCCAGTTCGACTGCTTCCCTAAAAGCGTCGATCGTCGATGTGTCTTTACGGAACCCGTACTGGTTATGAGCGAAGCTGCGCTGCCCTATCATGTGCTTCCTAATGCGCCGAAGAATCAAGTCTTCTAGCATTTTGCCCGTGGTATCCAGAAGGCAGATGGGCCTATACGATGATGTTCTATCTACCGGCTTATGTCTTTCCCGAAATAGTACAAGCTTCTGAATCTTCCAGATGGTACCCTATTGTACGCTATCTCCCCTATTGTACGTTGGTGTAACTCCTCTATTTTTTATTACCACGGCAACATTATTATTATTTTGTTTATTCTCAAAGTTTTTGGTTTCACATGGATACCACACAGATACACTATCAAAGATGCTAAACAGGCATATTTAAAATCTACAAAACAAATTAGGGCATTCTAACGTATAAACATAAAATAACTGTTTTCCAGATAGGGTAAACATAAAATAAGAGTTTTCAAATGCTAATAACAAATACAATTTTAAGAGTGAGCTTCAAAACCCAACATGTCCTCCATGAATCTCCTGACTAGTGAGCAGGTACTGATTAATAACCGACTTCTGGAGGCGCGATGATAATGCTCTCTCCAAGCAGAGTTCTTCCAGCGATTCTGTAGAGAGTTTTTGGTATCACGCCAGTTGCTGATAGTACAATTGGGATAGTTTTCACTTCTGACACTCGCCATTGTTCTTTTACGGCAAATACTAGTTCTCTGTATTTGTCGATTTTAGTCTGGTATGTTGTCATCATGTTGCTGGTATTGACGATGCAACATCAACAAACCAAACTTTCTTTACAGATTTGTCCCAAAGAGTAATATCATGTCTGTTGTGCTGAATTGTCCTGTCTGTCAGAAATACTGCGGTCCAGTATAACTTATGTGTCTCGTTTTTCTAGTACCGCTTCTGGATGACACTGGTAGTATGGTTGCATCCACTTTCTGAGGTAGCCTGTGCTTTTTAGCTAGTTTGGATGGATGATGTGGCTTTTGCTGACTTGATCGTGTCTCACTTTAGTCAGTGGGAGCTAGGCAGCTACAGCCTGATATAATATGCTGAATGGTTTCCATGATCTCGACCACACACATGCCGACATTCATCAGTTAGTACTCTGGGTCTTTGATAATATATTTTAGGTAATTCTTTGTGGGAAATCACCTGATCTTGTATTGCTATCATGAAACCTTCGCGCTCAGGGTGCAATATTCCTATACTGAGGTCCATTTGTACGACATTTTCTTGGGTCGATCATTTGGATTGGCTACTGCAGCAGGATATGCACCGTGGAGTGCTTTTCTGTTTCCAGGAATCATCTCTTGCTGATGAACTTGCATATCTGTTTTCGATTGAGGGGCGTGTAATTTGTCATCTGCCTGCACAAGTACCTTGTGGAGTAGAGGAGTGCTGCCTTTTTCTGCAAAATACTTCCTCATGGCTATTATGGCTCTTTGGCATGGAGATTCGTGAACTTCACAATACCACGCACTCCATTTGTCGAGGGAATTTATTATTATTATTTATTTATTATATATTTTATGTATTAATTAATTATTTTATTATTATTATTATTATTATTATTATTATTATTATTATTATTATTATTATTTATTTATTTTTTAATTTATTTATTATGGTTGCATCAACCCAAGGTTCTTAGCAACTGTACAGTATTTTACATTAAGGTCAATGTTCAGAATTTCTACATTAGTTATATACACAGTACAGTGATTACAATAATAAAGAAATTATTTTCATAATACAAAAACTTGATACCCAATCATGGCTGGTATGTAAATATACAGAAAGTCAATTATATTTTATTAAATGTATTGGCATTGTGGCAACATTTTATAATTTCCTGTTGATAAGGCTTGGAGTAGACGAGCGCCTCAAATTGTTGCTCTGATGATAAGCATTCTCTTTTTTCCTGAAACAAAATAATTTTCCTGAAAAAAAATATTTTAGGGTAAGATAATTATGTTAAGAAAGCATTTTCAACTACTGTTCTAGGAATTTAGAAGATCTTAGTACTGAAATGGGTAGTTTTTTTGTGTGTGTGCATTCTAAGATAGTTTTTTGTGATAATTCAAGGTTACAGTACTGTACTGTTAATAATTAGATTTGAGATTGTTAGAAGATAAGTATGTTAATGATTTGTATTGCATAATCTGTTAATATGTCAATGATAATATTTATGATTGTTACTCTCTTTTCTTTATAAATAATTATAAGATCAATTCCCTATAGCTAATTCTATTGAATTAAGACATACTCAGAAATTTCTTTTAAAACAAATTATTTTCTTTGAAAATAATGTTTATAAAATCAACAATTTATCAAGAAAATAGCATATTACATAGGAAAACATAGGAATTTATAACAATAATTGTAATATTGTAACAACAGTTGTGACTCACTTTTCAAGGGACATTATATACAGGAGGACATTATTAAAGTACACTTAAAAACAGAAGGAATTATTAAATTTATATGAATAAAAATTTTAAGCTTAAATAAATATAAACAGTAAATGTATGGTGATCTTAAGCAATAAATACTAATTAATCAATAGTTTATATTGTATAACTTATTCTAAGAGTTCCAAAGGCTTCTTTGTTTCCTCTTTCTTGACAAATATTACAAACATCCACCCTAAATTAGAAAATAAATATCTAAGGGTCCTCAGTTTTCCCCTGTATCTTTTTCGATTTGGAATCCACTCCCAAACTTTTTATGGAAGTCTATCCAATTTCAACCTTTTCATATGTTCAACCTTCAACCATTTTAGTTGTTTCATTTCGATTGTCTCGTTCAAGGTTGTTTGCATTTTCATTTTATTTCTTATTTCATCATTTCTTATTTTTTCTGACAGAGAAAGTTTACAACATCTATGCCAGAACATCATTTCTGTTGATTGAAGTTTGACTTTCAAATTTTTTGTTAGTGTCCAGACTTCTGCCCCATAGAGTGTGGTACTCTATGAAGGAGCTATATATGCATTTCTTTGTCTTCATTGAAATAATTGAGTTCCATAACACTGGATTCAACTGTCTTTTGGCTATTTTTTCTCATATTTTTATTTTTCACGTCCTGTTCATTTCTACCATCTGCTGTTAGCGTGACTCCCAAATACATATATTGTGTATTACCTTTAATTATTCCTATATCAGCCTCCAAATCATGGGGCATACCTCTCACCACCATATATTCAGTCTTTAGTATATTTATTTCCATTCCCCATTTTCCATACATTTCTACTAATTTTCTGAACATATGTTACATCATCTTCATCTTCAGCCATTATCACCTGGTCATCTTCAAATAATAGACTAAACAATGTTTCATCACCTATTTTCATACCCATGCTTCTGCACTTTCTTTTCCATTCATTTAGGGCATTATTATTGTATATCTTAAACAGGGTTGGAGATATACAACAGTCTTGCCATAATCCTTTATTTACTGGGAAGTTGTCTGACAGACATTTTCCCACTTTTACTTGACTTTTGTTATCTTTATAAAGTTGTTTGTCTGCATTTATGTATGTTGTTGATATTCCTTTTTCTTCCATTGCCCCCCATACGTCTTTTACTGGAATTATCACAAGCCTTTTTGAGATCAATGAAAATTATGCGAAGTTCTCTTCCTCGCCCAATTGTTTTTTCCTTTAGTTGTTTGAGTCAGAAAATATAGTCAATACAGGATTTCCTTGTCTAAAACCACTTCGCTCTTTTGAGTCTGATGTTTACATTTCAATTCTGTTCTTTAGCACTTTTTACTTTCTACTAGAGAAAAGGTTTGAATTTATTTTTAAAGCTGAGATGTCTTGTAATGCTCCTCGTTCATCATCATCATCATCATGAACTGCAGGATGATAGGCCAGAAGCCTGTTCCTGGTTAAGCAGAAGACCAGAAATGCTTCAGTCTTCCAGGTGTTCCTGCATGATCCACTTCTTTCTTTGTCTTCCTATATTTCTCTGCCCAAGGGGCTTAAATTTTAAGGCAGCGTTTGGGAATCATCCTTCTTTCATTTTTTAATATGTTCCAGGCATTTTTTCTGGTGCTTTTTAACTTCCTCTGTTATGTTTGTTGTTTTTAATCCTTTCCTTATGTCTTTATTGGGGGTCCATAGCTTTGGAATTTAACCTACTATGATTTCATGATTTAGAAACTTGTACGAGACTTGTTCTTTGTTTTATATAATATTCTTGTAGATATAGGTTGGTAACGGTTATATGATTGTCTTGTGTTGTGTAAGTGTAAGTTTCAATTAAATTAGTAAGTTGTATCATTATTGGATTAACTGTATCATTATTGGTTTGATCTCTTAATAACATTGTGATAAACAACCCGTCCTAAAATTGTCAGATATCAGTAATGCAGTGATTTCTTCATCTTCTTCTTCTTCTTCAGGAAGCAGGAGCAGGAGCAGGAGTTCATTTTAGATACTTTTATTTACTGCGGTATTCCTAACTTTGGTAATTTGTTGAAGAATTGTATTTCTGTAGAGAATGTCCTCTTTGGTACAGTGTGTTTGTCCACAATGGTTTATGAAGGTTATATGCTTGCCTTGTGTTGTAAGAGTGCGAGCTTGAGTTAAATTTATAAGAAGTGTCATTGTTTATTAGATTTTTAAGAATTTCATAAATTAATATACAAGGGAGTGGAAGTATGTGAAGTTTTTTGAATTGAGGTCAACAGGACTGTACTTTTTGGATTTGTTATTGTCCGGATGATTCTCTTTTGTATTTCGAATGATTGCTTAGCCTCTGGTGCTTGACCCCAGATTATTATTTCATATTTGAGAATAGAGTGGACAATTGCGAAGTATACTGTTTAGACTGTTTCAATGTTGTTATTTCTTGTTATTATACAAAGTGCATAATTAGGTTTGCTCAATTTTTAATTAATATCTTCTAAGTGTTGGTTCCAATTGAGGTTGGATTGTATGGTGACTCCAAAGAATTTTGTTTTCTGTGCTTGTGTAATGCTGTGTTGAGTTGGGATTTGTTGAAGAGCATTGTGATAGTTTTGTCTCTGTTTAGGATTACTTTGTTTTGGTGGATCCATTGAATTGGCTTTGTCTTGTAGAGCATTAGTTGTTCTTTCTTTGAATATTATGTTAGTGTCATCAGCAAAAAGTACAGTTTTGTTGTTTTTCCATTATTGATGGGAGGTCATTTACAAATTCAAGAAATAAAATCAGGCCTAGGATGAATCCTTGCACACCATTTACCTGTTCAAATCTCTAATAGTGTAATTCCACTTAGGAGATTACACCAGTCTGTAATTGAATAAAATTAATCAGCATTGTCAATATGAGGTAAAACAAACCTTTCTAAACACACTTCCATAAAAAAATTCAAATTATATACTGCTGAATTTTCCACAACACATCTAGTAAAATAATTTCGAAATAAGAAAAATGTGAATTACATAATTTGGAATTTAGGGGGTTCATATAAAGAGAGGATACTTTCAGCATTTTCATGGAATAATAATAATAATAATAATAATAATAATAATAATAATAATAATAATAATAATAATAATGCTAATAATAGTAATAATGATGATAATAACAATAACAACAACAACAACAACAATAACAATAATAATTTATTTCCAAAAGAACTACTTGACAGTGTACAAAAACCATCACCATAAAAACAATAAGAAAGAATACCAATTTTGTTCGACTACTTTACAAACATTATACATCCTATTTAACCTTTCAGTAAAAATACTGGTCTTATCAGATTTAAATTTTAAATTTAAATATATTTATTACATTTATTTTATCCTATTCAGTACACTTCAAACTCTCTCTAAGTACTTTATGTACTTGTCAGAGAGGTGTGTGTTATATTGTACTTTTGTTGTGTTTTGTTTTTTTCTCTTTTTTCTTTTTTGTATTACTGTTGTTGATTATAGTTCACCCATCATCAGTACTGTTTGCCAAGTTCTGTATGATGCGTGAATTGTTTTCATTGGGATTTAGATTTTTTCCAAGGAAACTCAAGAGGCCCATAGAAATCAAAATCATCAAATTATCTAAAATAACAAATAAATTGTAAATAAATAAAAAGATATGTCAGTTGACAACAGGCTAAGATGAAAACTAAGTTATACATAATAACCATTTTGAAAATATGTAGTGACAAATCAACAAGCAAAGCGAAATAAAATTATTATCTAAATTAACAAATCAAGAAACAAATAGAACTTATATGCCAAAAGGCAGCTGACATTAACTTGAGTTAAATTGTCCAATTATAAATAATTAGAAATTAAATAATAGAACTCAAACACAAAAATTAGTCCACACAGTTAACAATTAACAAAACTGAATGAAGCAGGAGTGTTATACATTTTTTACAAATTATCATCTTATGATAACCCCTGTTTACAATATAAAGATTTATCTGGACATAATTAACAATATAAAAACTTGTAATGACAAAACTCAACAGTCAAAAAGAAAACAAAATCATCCAATTATTCTTTAAACTAACAAATGGATTTTAAATATATGAAACTAGATGGCAGTTGGCAACAGGCAAAAATGAGTATTAAGATAAATTTAATTAGCATGTTGAAGACTTGTAGTGACAAAGCAAATCATCAAATAATAGGACACACAAACAAAGCATAGTCTATACAGTGACCAATTAGCAGTTGACAAATCACAATCAAAGAAAAAATAGAATAACCAAATAAAAGAAAACAAACAATTAATGAGAGTAAATTTTTTTTTCAATTCCCTTTTAGATGTAACTTCTATTATTTCATTATTTCATCCGACATTGAATTCCAGCAGTTTTGGAATGGCTGTGTTAAACATCCTCTCTAAAAATTTATTAAAAGTCTCTGGAAGTATGAAATTATGTTTCTTTCTAGTTTCATAGCTGTGCCCTCTGATTTTTCTGTATTTTTCATTGAAAATTTTTTTTTGCAGAATTTGATATTCATCAGTATTTAACAGTCATAATTCCATGCATTGCTCACTCACTTCCAGGGTTAGGTTGGTTATGCTCATTTTTTCATTAAGGCTTTTACTTACAATAACAACAACAACAATAATAACAACAATAACAATAACGATAACTATAGCAATAACAATAACAACGATAATGATAATGACGACAACAATAACAATAACGATAACGATAACAATAACAATAATAATAATAGTATATTTGTCACATAAATACAGTGTATGCCATGTATGAGAAGTCAGGATATGTATAGAATCATATAATGCACAATACAAGTATTTCTAAATATTAAATGCAAGACATAAATTAAAATTCAATTCAATCTCATACTAAATACAATATCATGGAATGTTAATTCATTTTATAGATGGTAGTGTAAGAAGACTTAAGTTAAAAATCAATAATATCAATAATAATAAAAAAAGAAAGAAAGGAATAAAGAGAGAAAAAAGTCTTAATTTTTTTGAAAAGTGGCTTAACGTTTGCTTTTCTGAGATTTCCTGGGAAGATACTTGTCATTAAGGAATGGTTAGAAATGTGAGTTAGTGGTTCTATTATGTTTGTTGCAGTATGTTTAATGAGGGTGTCAGGGATATTATCCAGTCCAGTAGAGAATTTGTTTTTCATTTGATTTATGATTTTTTGTATTTCTGCAGGTGTTGTTTCACAGATATGTATGGAGTTTATAGTTGTTGGTGTGTGGATATTTGACTGCATATTTATATTATTTATGGAATTGTCATGAATTAATTTTTCTCCAATTTCTGAGAAATGTCTATTTAATGTGTTTGTTACTGCCTGTGGGTTGCACAGAACATTATTTTTTAGTGAAGTTCAATGTTCTTAGTGATTCTGTTTTCTGTTTTTAGAATATTTTTCACAATGTTCCACATTACTTTTGTTTTGTTTTGTGCTTTGGCAATGCATTGATCATTCATTAACAGATTGTCCAGCTTAATTACTTTCTTCAAGATACTTTTGTATGTTTTGTAATAAGCAATGAAATTAGAATATATTCGTGGGAAAAGATTTCATGCATGATTTGTTTCCTTTCACATGATGTTTTGATTCCTTTTGTTATCCATGCTTTGTGATTTTTGTTTTTATTTTTTTCATTGTTTGTGGGAAAACAGTGTTGAAATAACTTTGGAATATGTTTATGAATAATTTAAATTTGGTATTCATATCTATTGCTTTATACACTTCCTTCCAGTTTTCTGAACTTATTAAAGAGTTAAATTGTCTAAGTTTTCCTGAGAGAAGTTTTGGCTTTCTGTATATAGTGTTTCCTTTATAACTTTTGTGTCCATTTTGAGTTTGAGCATTCGCACTGTATGATCACTAAATCTTGTGGACTGAGTAGCTGCAATTATTTGTGTCTATTATATTTGATCAATGGCAGTACAGCATTTTTTAGATATTCTGGTAGGTTGATTTATAATAGTTTTTAAGTTGAAAGATTTAAGTAAATTTTTGAATAGTTTCTCTTCATTTGATTTTGACAAACAGTTTATATTGAAATCACCACATAATATAATTTAATAGGTTCTGCATCTTTTAAGTTTAACAAGAACAATTTGAAGATTTTTTAAGAAAACATTTGTGTTTCCTGCGGGGCTGTGGTATGTACATAAAATCCATACTCTTTGTTTCAGTAATTATATAATAGATATTACAAAGTCTTTTAAGAGAGGAGTAATCTGTTTGACACATAATTAAAATTATTTTTATCAAAGATGCAAGAACCACCATAAACATGATGTGATTTGCCTATTTTCCTACATAAACCAGTAATTAGGGTGAAACCTGGAATGTGTGTGCTATCTAGTTGTTTTTGAGTTAACCAATGTTTATTAAAGCATAATATTGTTAAGTAGTGTGGGTCTTGTTCAAGTAACATTTCTAAGTCTGTGAGCTTGTTTCTTAAAGACTAAACATTTTGATGCAGTACATATAGATATTGGTTTTGGGGTGTTGTGGGTTTTCCTGTTAAGTGTAGTTGCTACAGGTCATAGGTGGGAGGTGGTATGCCATGGCAACGTAAGTTGTACATTGGCTTAGGATTTAGACTAGGAGAGGAAGTTGGAGCAGGTGTGAGAGTTATAAGTGTGGCCGTTGGGATAGGATCATGAAATGGAGGAGGTTGTGGAGAGGTAGGTGGAGAAGAAGGTAGGTGGGATAGGAGGGGAAGAGGTGTATAGCTGTGAGAATATAAAAGATCTCACCACTTGTTGTGTTAACATGGTATCAAGTTTCTGTTTGCCTACCTGATTTAGGTAGAGACCATGTTTTGTAAATAAGTTTCTTGAGAGACTGTTAAGATCAAGAAGTGTAATTGGTTTCTCTCTCAAGTAATGTTTTAAATGCTTGTTTGCCATTTTAATTTCATTATTTGAGGTAATGTTGTGCCAGGGGAGCAGAGTAGTCATGATGACATTAGTGTGATTGGCAGTCTCTAGAATTGTTGGTAGATGTTCTTCCGGGTTAAATTTACTGCTACGATTTATGTCATTCTGCCAACCTATAATTACTACTGTCACATTGTTCAAAGGAGCTAGTCAGTGTGTGTAAGTTTTCAATTACTTATGCTATCCTGGCACTTGGTTTGAAAACACCAGTAACAGAAAACTTTGAAAGGAATTTCTCTCTCATGGCAGAGGAAAGGTTCCTACATGTCTATCTGCTAATATAAGTACTTTATTTAAATAAGAGCGAGTGTTTTCTGATGGGGTTTTAGTCTTGCCCTGTTTACTGTCTTCTTGGGTTTTTGAGAGCAGTCTAAGCGTGGCCCTTATTTGTGCTGATATCTGGGGTGGGTGGTCATGCTGACATGAGGATGGAATAGTTGGCAATGGAGTAAAGGAGCAGGGATTGTTGAAGATGGAAAACATGTTGCTAGTGGGGAAGTGGTGAGAAGTGTGATCAATCACAGGCTGATGACTAGGAATGCGCACATAATTAGGCCTACTAATAATTACCTACTACAAATAATTAGGTCTAATAATTATTGTTTTTGTGGATGAGAATAAAATTAATATAAAAATCATCATGACTGAGATACATCTGTTCACTAAAGCAAAACTGCTATCATAGTTATTGGCATCAATGATATTGGGTTTATTGTTGTACTAATTATTAGTGTTATAGTTGTTACTGTTGTACTTATTGAAATTGGTAGTGATTTCAACTGATGTAGTTGTGGTTGTGATGGTTGTATAATCATTGATAATGCTTTAGTAGCTCTAATGTTGACATTTTCACATTCAGTAGTGGGTGATTGTTGCTGTTAATAGAGTTGTGGTAAATGCTGCTGAAGGTGTAGTTATTGTTATGGTAGTAGTTGCTAATGTTATAGCTGTGGTTGTAGAAATGGTTGTTAGATGATTATGGTAATTATTAATGATATTGCATTTAGTCTTGCAAAGAGTATGAACTTTATAATATAATGTAACCTAATAAAAATATGGAAGAAAAAGAAAAAGGAGATATAATCATGAGAAGAGGAAGAAATAAAGATACAATTGTCCAAGTAATTTTGAACATCAGATTAACATCAATTAGCAATACGCAGGCTCAACAAAATTGTAAAGAGGTGTGGACTGAGAAATTATACAACAAAACCTAGAGCAATGGGTGTTATAGGCAACGAATACAGAAGAAAAAAATGGTACTACATAAACAAAGTAGCCAAAAAGCAGCAAAAAAAGTAGTGCCAAAGTAGCAAAACAATGTGTGTCAGCCTTCACACAGCACTTAAGAAAGATATTTTCAAACAAGAAAATGATTTTGAAACAAAACTGTAGAATTACTACAGAATCAATGGATATATCACAAGACACTTTCAGCTCATGTTCAGAAAAATTAAAAATTGGGTTTATCAGTATATTGTCAAATCAACACTAACCTATGGTGGTGAGGCAATGATATTGAAACAGAGATTCAGACAAAAGGAAAACTGACCAAAGGAGATACCTCAGGCAAGAAAAGGTAAAATAAGAATTATGGAAGAAATTTAAATCAAGAACGTCATTCAAAAATTATTAAGATATCACAAGATATTGCAAGACCAGAAATGCAAAATAAGAGGAGCAAGAGAAAGTGTCCAACCAAATTAGTAGGTCACTAAGTTGTTACTGGAATGAAGCCCTGTACCATTTAACCTAATCCTAAATATATTATGATAATGATGAAGAATAAAATTTGATGTATTAGTCAAAACAGGAAGAATGATCACTGCCTTTTGGAAAAGGGAAGTTTAAGTAAACCTGTGAAATAATAATTGTGACTTGAAATAATAATAATAAAAATAATCTGTGAAATCATAATTTACAAGAATGAAGAAAGACTTCTAGCCTAAATTACAAACCCACAGGGCAAAGAAACATTGAAAGACCAAAGAAAAAAATGAGAAAACAGGAACATCTAGATGTAGAAAAACAATCAGGTACACCGTACAATCAAGAACCTGACATCCTTGACATGAACAATATGCCTGACATCCTTGAATTTAAGATGTTGATAATAATGATAATTTAATGCTAATAGTATACCTAAGATATAATTCCTATTTTTGTATATCTTCTGTAGAATTATATAAAAAAACATCCTGTTCAAATATACCCACTAATGCAGAAGTGTCATCCCTTTAATTATCATTACTGCAACGCCTACAATTGTGTGTTGTTTTTATTTACTATTTATCTAGTTATTTCTGTAGTAATTGTTGGAAGTGGGTAATGATTACTTTTGATGTTGTGGTTGTTATGTCTGTTCTAAAGTTGGTTATTGTTGCTGTTGTGTTTGGTGTAGTGGTTGACATTGTCACATTGTTATAATAGAGTCTAATTGTTGCTGTTAATATAAATATAAATGATAGTGTAGTTAAGGTAACTGTTGAGGTAGGCCCAAGCATAAAAAAAAAATTTATGTTCATTTTTTTACATTTAATTTTTTTCATTTTTTTAAATTTGGGCTTTGGCCTAACTCACAATTGTCTCGCAATGGACCCACGTGCTCCAGCAACTCCATGTGGAGTTGGGTGTGGAGGTTTGAAATGAGATGTTACCTGTATGATTATTAGTAAGCCCTCATGAGGAAATTATATATTTCGAAATGTTGGCATAACTAATTGTTTCTCTAACCACATTGACCAATCTCGTGAAGCTATTTTTAATTCTTTATTCTTCAATGATTGTGATTATACAATGGTCAAAACTATTACATTTCCAAATCATGATCACAGAAACAAAAATTAGACAAATTATTGCCAAACCAACACTACCCTATGGTGATGGGTTATGAATACTGAAGCAGAAAGATAAACAAAACGAAAATGTTCAAAGGAGGTATCTCAGGCAAATATTAAAGGTAACAAGAAGAGACAAAATAAGAAATGAAGTTAAAAGGATGAAACTTAAAACTAAGAATGTCATTCAAGATTTAGGAAATTACCTCCCACAAAATTGCAAGATCACAGAGAGAATGAGGAGAGTTCTCTAGATAATTTGGTATATTCCTAAGTGGTGTAAGGTGGTGATGAATATTAATATTTATTGCCCTATGTTAAGTTTTAAAAACAGGAAATTATTTCAACAACATACTGCTGTGAAATTAATGCCATAGTAACAATGTTCTTCTCATATAATATTGAAGGAATAATTAATACTAATGTTTTTATGTGTACTATAGAATTATATAAAAAGTCCTGTTTGAAATGATTCAGATACAGCCTTTAATACTGAAGAGTTGTCCTCCACTTATTTATGGTCATTGCCAACAACTACAATTTTGTCTTGTGATGACTGTTGTTTTATTTTACATTAGGCCTAATATTGTAGGACTTACTATTGTAGAAGGCCTCATGGCTAGCATTGTTACATTGATAATTATAATAGGTAGTGGCTGATTCTTGTTGTTGATGTAGCTGTGATAATGGTGGTGTAGTTGTTATTGTTATACTTGTGATTATAACTAGGGTTTTGGAAGAGCTGATAATAATAGGAATTATTATTATTATTGCATTTAGTATTGATATTATACAAGATATAAATTCAGGAAAGATATGAATTTTATCATGAAGATATGGGACAAAAGGGAGAAGGAGATATATCCATGAGATGGTCACCAAATAAAGACAATTTTGTGGGAAGATAACCAAGTAATTTTGTTGACGTTGAAGATGAAATTAAACTAGCAACAACAGGCTGATCAAAATTGCAGAGGTGTAGTCTGAGAATATAGGCCTACACCATAAAACAAGAGTAATGAGCTTCAAACACAAAGAATATCGAAGTACAAAAAATGTAAAAGTAAACAATAGAGTAGAATGTGTATCAACCTTTATAGGCTTAGAAAATATAATCTCAACCAAGAGTATGATATTAAAACAAATTTATTTAATTACAACAGATGTATCGCATGACACACCCAAAATATGACCAAAGAAACAAAAATTAAACCTCATAGTATCATTGTCAAACCAATACTTTTTGGTGGTGAGTCATATATTTTGATATAGACAAAATTAAAATTTTATCAAAGAGGAACTGAGAATGAACAAAGAAAACTAAAGCAATGGACTGCAAAGGCAAAGAATGCAGTTCAGAAATATTACATTAAAAAACAGTACTATGTGTGTTGGCTTTCACTTACTTAAGAAAGATAATCTTAACTCAAGGGAAGGATTTTGAAACAATTGTTAAAAATTAATAACAATAACAACAATTATAACAATAATAATATTAAAATAGTACATGATATCAATTATGGTAGCAATTACATATATTTTAAAAATGTTAGTATATTCTATGTTTAAATCTTGAAATAATCTTGAAATGGTGAGGAGAATGAGGCAGGTTTTGGCCAGGTTTTTTTCTATATGTACACCTAGTCCTACTGCAACACCTAATGCATCTAGCAAATCCAGGGTGAAGGAAACAAAAATTTTGGTGAGGCATTCTCCTTTTACATCGGAGGACGTGATGTGCCAGTTCTTTTTTTTATTTTGCTTCAACTCGAAACAGTCAACACAAAACAGAAAGTAAAATTTTTATTTATTTATATTTTTGTAAGGGCAATATTGTTGTGATTTGAATACTCCTTCACACTGTATAACATGGTATTAGGCAGGAAAGCTTTCAATTTACTTTTAAATGTAAGACTTGTGTTTATGTCATTAATATCATTGCCCAGTTTGTTGTAAAGTGTAATGCCCTCTATTAGGATACTTTTTGTGTGTAGTTTTAAAGTGTAGTTTCAGGGTGAGGCACATGTAGGTTATCCTTTTGACAAGTGTTGTAGTTGTGTACATCAGAATTTGGAGTAAAAGTGTCTGTTTTCCGTGAGAATCTTCTTTGTGAAGACCACTATTCAAATACATTCATGCATGGCAGGGGAAGAATTCTTAGTTCATTGAACAAGGGTTTGCAAGACTCCAGCTTATAAGTGCTGGTCATTCTTCACAGTATTCTTTTTTGGATAATAAATGTGCTTTCAGGGGCATTTCCCCAGAATGTTATTCCATATTTTAGGTGTGAGTGTACATTTGCAAAATACATTATAGGAAGTGTCTCAATGTTGGAGTTTGATCTCATGGTGTATAGGGCTCATGGTGTATTGGTGAGCTTCTTGTTAAGATTTGAGATGTGAGCATTCCATTTTGGGTTTTCTTCAATTGTTAGACTGAGGAAGGTAGTTTCATGAGATATTGTTACAGGGTTATTATTTATGAGCAAATGCTGTGAGAATTTTTCTTTAGATCGGGGATTCATGAAATTTAGAGTCTGTCTTGCTGGTGTTTATGATGAGTTTGTTGTCTTGAAACTATTTTAATAGTGCATGCAGTTTTGTGAGTTTATTTTTCTAATGATTGTTGTGTTTTTGCTTTGATGATGATGTTTGTGTCATCTGCAAACAAAATTATTTTGTTGTTCCTTAAAGCCAAAGGCATGTCATTTACAATGAGGAGATTTTGTTTTCTTTAGTGTGTTGGAGGGCAACTATTTGTCTACGATTTGATAAATATGATTTGATCCATTGGCCTGCAATGCCTTGAATCCCTAGCATTTCTAGTTTTCTTAAAAGTATATGATGGTCAATGATGTCAAAGGCTTTTGACAAATCTAAGAAAAGGCCAATGGGAATTTCCTTCTGATTTAGTGCAACAAGTATGTCATTTAAAAAGGAGAAGATGGCTGTGTCTGTGGATCTATTACTCCTGAAGACATTGTTGTGCATTTTTAAACGCTGGTTTAATTTTTGCCATGTTACAATTAATTAATGTATAATAAGATCCTTCAAACAAATGACTACAGAAACAAAAATTAACCTCAAATTTTCATTGCTCAACTAACCCTACCTTATGGTCATGAGGGATGGTTATTGCAACTGATGGAGAGACAAAGAATTCAGATAGCCTAAATGTAGTTCTTCAAACCAATATTTAAGGTAACAAGGAAAGATAAATGATCAAATAAGAAAGAAACATTGTTTTTATTTATATTTTTTGCTGTTTTATTGGCACAATTGGTATTACTGTTTTGGTTGTTACGAATGTAATCTAATTTTGGTTTTGGTTGCTTTTGTTATAATAGGTCTAACGGTTGACATTGATAGTAATCGCTGATAGTTGCAATTGATATAGTTATATAGTTATTGTAAATGGTGTAACTTGTGATTGGGACATCAGTTTTATTTTTTTACCCGCGGGATGCCTGACGTGTTTTAAATAACACCGGCGAGTTTGCGGGATGTCTGACGTGTTCTAAATAACATCGGCGAATTTATAGTAGCACCTGCTGATATCGAATTCCTAGGTCGACAGCTCTAATCAGAGGTGTTGGAGGCGTCTCTGATTCTAGACGAAAGCTAGATCAAGAGCATAGAATACGGACGGACCACGTGCGATCCTTCCAGATCCTGCCCCACCCATTCCCCATGCTGAATGTTCCTATCCTCGTATAGCTCAGAGAGTATCCTACCCAACTGATCTAGTGGATTTAGTCAATATACTCTCTGGAGCTAGTCTCCGACAAGCGTTGAAAATCGGAAAACATCGTACATACTGAATTCAAAGAGATCATTTGTGAGACATGGTGAGATAACCAGAATTGAAAAAAAAAATAAAATAAAATAAAGAAAGAAAAGGTAGTGCAACTGTGGTAGTAGTAAATGTTGCTGTTATGGTAGTTCTTGCTATTTTAATTTATTGATATTAGAGATTATTATTATAGGCAATGGCATTATTATTGCTAAGATAAATATTTGATGGTGTATTGAGATTTGGAAACAAATGCTTAATACATAAATCTTTTAAATCAATTAATTAAATTAATGATGTTAGTATAGGCTATTAAACAAAAAATTGTGGTGTAAAGTATAGGCGATCGAAATATTTTTGATGAGCATAGAATCCTGTAACTATTGTCTTATTAGAAATGTTACAAATACTTTTATGAATGCAGAAGTGCTGTCATATGATGGTTATTGACTTCAATTACAATTATTATTATTATTATTATTATTATTATTATTATTATTATTATTATTATTATTATTATTGTTGTTGTTGTTGTTGTTGTTTCATAGGAATTGGGTAGGTAGTGATTGCTACTGATGAGGGTTATAGTTTTCAATGTGAAGGCTATTGTTTTCATTGTTGTGATGGTTGTTGTATAGTAATGATTTACATTGACATAATAGAGGTTAATGGTTGTTATGGGAGTTGTAATTGTTAGTTGTCGTTGTTATGGGAGTTGTAATAGTCAGTTGTGGTTGTTATGGGGGCTGTAATTGTTACTACAGTCGTGATTGTTTGTGTGGTGGTAGATATAGTGATTCTAGATTAAGATAACAGAAATGACATTGACATTAAGGCTTTTAGTATTGCAACTATTATAATACATGGTGCTAAGTGTTGACTGTACCGGCAAAAATATAGCTCCTATTAATTTGATTTTGGCGCGTACACGTTAACAACGCATGTCGTGCTGTTTTCAATTGTATATATTTAGGGGGATATTTTGATGACTTAAACAGTTATTATTAGATATATTTAATTTTGTAATTTTTAAGATATGAAATGAATAAAAAAATGTACTATTTTCATTTCCCGCGCAATGAGTAATGCTATCTGCTAAATATAAGAATTTTAGTTATTTTAAAATAAATATTTTAAAACATAAGCTGGAGAATTTCGAAAATATTTTTAAAAGTTTATTTCTTCACTTTTTTTATCCACACTTTTCAAATAACAGTTTCCCAAATTAGACGAATCATCTGGTTTGAGATTATGTGAAACCTTGGGCGGGGTAACGTCGACCCCTTCCTCATCGATTTTGTCTCGTTTCCTCTCACGCCATTGCCAGAAGCGGTTGGTGCCGGTGAGCTTGGAGAGAATCTCTTCTGATTCTTGGGGACTACTACAGATCTACATCATCTTCGGGTCATTCTATCAGGTATTGTGCACAGAACAAATTGCAGTTGCAGTTTTGCGAAGTGATATTAATTATTTTGATAGTTTTTCTAGCGGACTTCGTTAGTTTTCCCTTTGTACTCTTAAGAGGTAATTTACCCCGCTAGCTGTAGGCACAATTTGGGAGTAAGGAGTCTGGCTGGAAATACTTAAGTTATTTATAGTCATTGTGTATTATCAGTAGGAGCATAAAACGGATGTGCATATTAGGGTTGCTAAATTTGTCTAGAAGCTAGACAATTGGCTAGACTGCGAAGTAGAGAACTTGCATGCACTCTTTACTTAATATGATAACTTAATTAAGCGGCCAAAATTCTGAAGGGAAATTTTTTGTGCTTGTTATTTTCTAGTCAGCAGTAAAGATGAGTTTAAGAACTGCTGGTAGTGCAAACAAAGACGCAGTTGTAATTTGATCTCTAGGAAAGAACGCTGGAAGGTTTGGAGGAAATATCGTCAGACCTAGCCTTACCGGCAGATACCCCAAAAATTAATTGGTATAATTTTGTGCCCATTTTTAAATTTTTTATTGGTGGATTAAAAAAGAACCAAGCAATTTTCTGATGTGATGGAGGGGGGGGGGGTAATGGCCGTGTGCATTTATCGACGCCGGTTTCGTATGAAATGTTTAAGCAAATTTAAGATTTGTTTCAACCGCGCATGGTTCAGAGCCCTCATTTGTTAAATAATAGGGAAGGGTGGGAGAAGTTATATGGCCGCAGAAGTAACAAATAGCGAAGTTTCTAGTCCGTGCAAATTGTGTATGTTCGCGCAAGGTTTCTCTAGTCCCGTAACACACCCCCACTCTTCCCACCGCTGAGTTCAGAACGAAGCATGAAATCTGGAAGAACTGGCATGGTTTCCAAAATTAGATTCCCAAAATGTTCGCTTCCTTGCAATAAATGTTTTGAAACTAGAAACTAGATTTGATGACGATTCTACCATCAATATAGCCAAATTCCGCCACTCGCATCTAGCGGAATGGGAGCTTGGTAAAAAAAAGTGCGCGATTTACAAATTGTGACTTACAATTTTAATTATGTGTGCTAGTTTTGTGTGTGTGTGTGAACGTACTTTTTGTAGTCAAACTAAGAATTGCTTGTATTCTTGTCTTTTGGTCTTTTATTGCATGCAAATTAATATATTTTTCTCTTTTCAGGATGGCAACAGATGTGGCATATCCCCCTAGGGGAACTCGTGTTTATGTGGGTGGCCTTAGTGAGAGTATCAAGAAAGAGGATTTAGAAATGGAATTTGAGAAATATGGGAAGTTGAATAATGTCTGGGTGGCATTTAATCCTCCTGGGTTTGCTTTCATAGAGTTTGCTAATATTGATGATGCTGAATCAGCTTGTGATAACTTAAATGGAACTGAAATAATGGGTTCAAAGTTGAGGGTTGAAATTTCAAGAGGTAGGGGCCGTGGAAGGGCTGGGGGCAGAGTTGGTGGATTCAGGGGCCGTTCTAATGGCAGAGGATTCTTTCCTCGAGGAGGCTCTAGGGGAAGCTACATGCCTGATAGGGGTGGTTTCCGTGGAGGAAGAGGAACCAGGGGTAGTTTCCGTGGGGGCAGAGGCCGCTATGACGATTATGGGTCTGGCCGTGGAGGTTATGGAGGCAGCCGTGATTATGGTCGGTCTTCAAGTCGAGACAGCTACGATGGCAATGGCTACTACAGTGGCAGAGATTCAGGCTCGTCACGGTATAGAAGCCGCTCTCCTGTTGGGCGAGGAAGGTATTTATGTAGTTCGTTATAGTGAATACTAAATTTTGACTATATTGTAGGTGGGTTTTGTGGTGTGATCGTTCTTGATCTTAATTTATCCTTAATTATCTGTGATATTAGAAATAGAAACTACATGCTTATATTTTTTATAATAGTATTAGTAGCATATTCAATTGCCGTGACCCATAGAACCTTCAATGGTGTGGAACTACGAAGTTTTTTTGAGCTTTAAAAGCCTGAGCTGTAGTTACTTCTTGCAAGTTCATCTTGTCATGAGACCACTTGCCGGTCCCACTGCATAGTTATGTCCACGCGAATATTTTCAGTGTTTCAGAATTAGGTTGATATTTGCAGCTGTTAATACATTTCAATGTACTTCAGTCTTTAGTCTTCTGTTCATCTGAAAAGTGGTGGCATTCTGACATGCAAAAAAAAAAAAAAATTCCCTTGGACTTCGAATAATGGGACAAATGGTCTACGTTCCTACATGGACATAGCAGATGGTTCATGACATTTTACGTTGGGACACAATGGCTTTTAGTTTTCCACTTATTGAAGGTCTATAGCGTATCACTGGTTTTAAGTCTTCAGTATGGATTTATTAAATTTTATGAAACTGGAACTGCGCCAATTTGAGTGAATATTTAAAGCGGTGAGTTGTGTTAAACATGGATTGTCTACTCTGGACATGAGAAAACTATTATTTTACAAAAAATAAACAGCTGCTCTACAAATTGTAAACATGTCCCAGCGACAACAGTAACCGCAGGGGTGGCCTGTTCCATTTCCATGAAGTGAAGTCAATATTATGTGCTACGCCCTTGTGCTACGTTTTGTGCTTCGCTGTATTAGTTGTGCACATTCCACGACTTTGTGCAATTATTTCAGCTCCAGGGACTATGGAAGTTCGGAAGGTTCATTTGGCTACGGTCGATCAGGCGATGGTTACTAAGGGAGAGGCAACGAAAATGAAGAACTCAGGTATCATGAAACTTTCAGTATGTCCTGGCAACGCTATGCATTGCTTCCCTGCATTCTTCGAAAATTACGGTTAATTTGGATCCCTTCTTAAGAAAAAATGGTTTTTATTCAACCACAACCAGCTTCCTTTCACAAGTATTTTTATAGTCACTTCATTGCAATGCATTGGTTAATTTACCAACTTGCTACAAATTAAAACTCCTATTATTGCCCTTTTTCAAAATGTCCTGTAGTATGACTCCTCATTAAGCCTTTTTTCTTAGGTAAATCTGTTAAATTAACTCACTATTACAAATCTTCATGATTTCTGCATGAGTCAATCAAAAGTTCATATTTCAACAGATCTACAGATAAACCTTAATCGTCGCATTCTAGCAATATTAAATGATGCATGTGCTAAAGTCAGCATGGAGAGACCTTACCAGTTTCCAAACTTCGTGAAATAATTTGCGATCCATGCACATAGCCTTATAATCTTCGATCTTAATTGAGAAGTGATGATAGACCTTTGTTTTGTGTGTTGCAATGATTACAGTCCCCCATTCTTCGAGGACAGTTATGATCTACGACAGAGAGGGGATATCAATTGAACCACAATCGTGGTCAGTTCATCTGACAAAGATCGGCGAAAGTGCTCGGAGACCTCGACGACAATCGCCGAAGCAGTGGCTTTTTTAGTGTACCAGTGTTGTGTTAATTTGAAATATGTGAAATACTCTGTATATATACATTCAGACAATGTTCTCCACAAAGGAGACTGAATCAAAGGTGAACTTTCTTTTACTAAAATTAAATTGGTCAGAATTCCATTCCGCATTTTCAAAGTGTTTTTTTTTACCATTTGGTAATAAATGTTTTCTTAGTATATATTGTTTTTTTTCAATTTTTAATTCGTATGTATCTTGACTGTACCTTCAAACTTTGGCCTGTTTAGGGAATGACTAGAAAATTTTGTATATAGAAATTAATGGGAAAATGACAATGCTCAATGATCTGATTTGTATACATGCAGCTGAATTAATATTCTTTCAGTATTAATTTCTTGGTGCTAATTAAGGGACCGTGTTTGAATAAAGTTCTTAAAATAGTAATTTTATTTTGAGTGCCTCAGCTGCCTTCAATGAAGATCTATGCCATTACTGCTACAATGTATCTTCAGTTTGAATTTGTATGGTCATCTGAGTAGGAAATGTGAAACAATTCAATTGGATGGTGTCACCTGCAGTAGTTTTTATGCAGTTAAAGAAGATCTTGTTTTGGAACTACTTTTAATTAAATCTTATTCTGCAGTCGAGTTTTTGGAAGTGGTGAAACATTGACCTGCTTAGCTAATTGGACTGGATATACTGGTCTTCCATTAAGATGGAAAGCGGTTAATTCTAATTTTTATAAACACGGAACTGCAGTTAGCTATTGAAAATGTATTAACAGCTTGTGTCAGCCTAATGATCTGAAACGTGTATTGATGGATTTTATTAGGATTTTTTTTAACTCCTTAGCATAAAATTTTAACTTTATTTTGGACCTTGTAGGTAAGATTAAGCAGGTGACATTGTAGAAAAATTAAGAATGGGGAATGTGTAGGAAGGATTTAAATGTGTTGAATAAACATCTAAATCTTAATTTTGTTTCTTTTATCCTTGATTCCCTTTCTCACAAAGGAGTCAACAATGGTAAGAGCAGTATTAAGGTAAGGAATGGTTGATGTTAAGAGGAAAATTCCTCTTTGATTAAAAATGTTAATCTGACTTTGTATCAAATGGTTTATACTGTAAGATGCTGACAGTCAAACAGTCACATTATACAAATGATTACTGGGAAATAAGTTTAGTAATTGCATTTTGCAGGGTCATTACTATGGGAATGGAATAATTATGCTGGTGGTACCAGTCCTGAACTGTGAGGTGGAAACTTCTCAAATTTAGGGGGGTTAAAATGTAAAATTCTACTAATTACTAAAAATTCTCTAATTTTGATATCTGGTATTCGAATTCTCGTCTCGGGTCGCTTGTTTAAGGATGAATTGGAATGTGGGGTGTTGCCGCTACTAATTTCCAATTGACATTCCTGATGCCGTTCGTAATGTAAAATTGTTGGAAGTGGTGATTGCGAGTGCTGCATTGGTATGAGTTGCCGTAAGTCGTGTATCGCGATCGGATGAAACTAGTATTAATATCTTTCGGAAAAAGATTTTAAATTTTACGTGGACTTGTTGGTAATTGTGAATTCATGATCTTAAGAAGTTTCGCAATATAAATTTCTCAATGTTCTAAAGCTAATATAAGGACCCGTTCAAAGATAAGTTTGTAAAAATTAATTTCATATTTTCTTAGCTACATAAGCCCTCTAAGAGATGAACTTCACGTCAAAGACCAAACATTATGTATGAAGGAGAACTATAATGTACTCCAAGTAAAATAAAGGGAAATATAAATTGAAATGAATAATTAGCTTCACATATACATTTTTTCATAGCTTTTAATAGTCTATTCGTACGAGTGACTTTGTAACGTTAAGAGCCCGGATGGTCTGGCATTCTGGCTAAAGTAGGAGTGCAAAAAAAGTTGACAACGGAAAATCACATTGAACAGTACTGTGAACAATTCGGAATTAGAATGATTTTGTTCTTTGTTTTCACCGAATGGCAAAACACGACCGTGCCATCTAGTGGCTTAGGCTTGCAGGATGTGTCAGCTTGATCGAGGTAGGTGCCAGGGGAAATAAGCAAGACAAAATGGCAAAATACCAAAAATAGGGAAAAGTAGAAGGCGAAATGTAAAGTTGCAAAACCAACCCCAAAAAGTACCATTTTTCTTACTGTTGAGTCATAAAATGTTAATAAGATAGAATTTTGCCAACTTCCGGGCTCTAGTTCTAAAAATTAAGTGTCTACAATTTAAACTATATTATAAATTTCACAAAAGTAGAAAACATAGTTATCTGGTTAATATATCTGCATGCCTCCGCAGAAAGTGTGAATGTCCTATAGATTAGGTTCATAGTGTTAATGGTTTCCACTTTTAAAACTGAGAGGTTCCTTAATACTAATCAAAATGTGACATCAAAACTATGTGTAAACCAGGGGTTGCTACATTAGCACATACTGTCTTGCATTTTTCTAAATTTAATTTTCGGTAATTCAGAGTGGTCAACGATGAGACCAATGCCACTCTTTGAAACGTCCCTTATACGTGGGGAAAAATTTAGTAACATTTGGAACGGTTTTTCAGAGTTTTTTAATTGCATTAATTTCAAGCTAGAATTACGCGAAAACTACTAGTTTTTTTAAAAAGTTGTACATAATCTTTGATTTTAAACTGACTTATAGTTTAAAAATTCAGCAGAATTTCCCTATCTTTCATTTGTTTAATTTTGTACTTGGAAATATCAGAAAATTACTAATTTGAATTCCTAAATATAAGAAGGAAATGATGTCATAACGACCACAGTCTATTTACGGCTTCGCATTATACTAAATGGATTTGGTTGCGTACAAAACCACTTTGTATAATTGCTGAATGAAACTTTATTTAGTCAACTTTATGTATGTTCTTTGCTATGAAGAACGACAAATAGGAATTGACATGAATTACAAACAAATTGAAAATAAGTAATGCAAAATGCGGTAAACAATCGCATACAAAGATCTAAAATACCCCAAACATTGATAAAGTATACGTGGGACGCTAAGAACAACACAAGTTGAGTCATTGTCGCGTCATCAGCATCAGAATCCCCTCCCATTCGCCGACTAATTGTACCACCAGTCTCGTCAATACTCCCCCTAAAATTATTTAATTTATCCTTGTTCATAGATTCAGTCATGCAAATTCCAATTTCATCCATTCTATAACACCGCTAGTAATAAATGTCGCAATTAGAATATTACGAAAACTGAGCAAATGTAACAAGATAAATGATTCAAATACAGGATCTTTAGCGTAACTCGCAACCCATGTCTGGACACAGCTTTTTTTTCTTTTTTCTTGTTTAGGTTATTTGGCAACGCATGAAATATCTTTGGCATACCTTTCACTTTTAGCGACTTACGGCCGCGTGCCCTCAGATTTCTGAGAGAATGTGGCTAATTTTAGTAGGAAGAAAGAGAAAGCACGTATTCTGTCGTAGTTAGTCTTCAAGGTACAGCAGACACTACACTGAAAAGAGTAATCGCCTTTCTCAGATTCCATAATAATACACTTATATCGTTGTAAATAATGAAGGGGTTGTCGGTAATATTACTCGACATCTTTCTGATTTCTCTGTGAGCCGGCTTTTATTAAATAATTATTGTTGGGTTGGTGTTTATAAATTGACAAAATCATAATTTTCCTCCATATCTTTATTATGACAGTTTTGTTTCTTAAGCGTACTGGACAGAATCGACTAGAGACTTTCTTTTCCCGCTCATACATCAGCGCACCCTGTGCACCCACTCTGTGCAGCGCGACAAGCTTCCGGCGCGTGAGCCGCGTACCTCTTGAGCGTGAGCCGCGTGAGCTCTTGAAGGGGGAAGACACAGAAACAGGAAAATCGCTGCAGCTTATGACCGGACGGTCCCTCACTCCTCTGCTGTCTCGACGTGCCAGGCACGACCGTCTTGAAAGGCAGCAAAGACACGCGGTTGCCAAACTGCCAAAACATGAACTAGCGCTCTCCGAAATGGGTTACTAGATAAGCTAAAGTCACAAATATTCGGAAAATAAATATGTTTAGCGACAGTCTTACAATATCATAAGATAACTTTAATTGTATAAAAACTTTCTTAAAATTAACATTTTCACATAATAAAAAAAATTAAGATTGTGTACTTATTCGTGACTACACCCTTGTAAAATACATAAACCTCATTGAAGTAAAAATGAAGTATTTTATGATTAAAT
Source organism: Gryllus bimaculatus (assembly GCA_017312745.1). Taxonomy (NCBI): domain Eukaryota; kingdom Metazoa; phylum Arthropoda; class Insecta; order Orthoptera; family Gryllidae; genus Gryllus; species Gryllus bimaculatus. Next base: position 7,650,848 of record BOPP01000043.1, read on the forward strand.
ATATTGTAATACTAAAAAATATCACAAGCAATAGAAAGTAAGTAACAAACCAGTGTTATCAAGAAATTCCGGACAATCGAAACACGAAAAATCATCTCAGCCAAAGCTCAAACGAATATCCCTCGACAATGCCTTCGTGCACTTTGGTTGTGATGACTACTGACACGCGCAGCAGCTCCATTTCTACGAATTTTCGCGATCACACTATCTGAAAGAAAAGTATTACATTGAAGCAGACCCTACAATGCGAAATTGGCCACGAGGTTGAAAATTCCGTGGCTCAATTAAGCAAAAAACAACATTATAGCCTGTTTTAGAAAGAGCCACGATTCTATAAAAGACTTGCAGAGCTATTTTTTAGAACATTTTGTGTAAGGTAAAGATGTTTATCCTCAACTTTGTAGTTTAGAAAAGTTAACTTGTTGCAATTTTCGAAAATTCAGACTTTTGTTGGAATAGCGACTAGCACCAATTTTTTTTACCGAATGAAGTCGAGGCGCTCTCATTTACAAACATAATTTTTGGAGGTATATTACACGAAGCTCAAATTTTAAAAAAATTCTCAAAATTGGCTCGAAATATTTTGATCAAACTTTGCCCTCGGATAGCGCCAAAGGAGGCTTAAGACAGTACCACAGGTCTCATTTTCGATGAAATTCCTGATTTTTCGAAAATTATAAACTCAATTTTTTTCGGCATTACCTTCAACTACAATATTGAAGATAGAGATTTTATCTGAATGAATTCTGTTCTTTGAAGCAAGATCTTGAAGTGCGATCATGTAGAATTTTTCGAAAATATTAGTAGTTTTAGCGCGAAATTTTGTGTGAAATGTACAATTTTTCAATTTTTTCCCAAAAAACAGGCTTCAAATTGTTTTTTGTTTTAATTTTCTTCTCATATGTATCAAAGAGAGTAAAAATGGGGCTAGATTCTTTTCGGTGAACTCTGTATTGAAACTGGAAAATTTTAACAATTAAAAATTACAAAAGTGAAGATTTTCACCTAAAACAAAATATGTTCTAAAAAACTAGCTCTTTAAAACAAGGTCGTGTACATTGTTTTTAAAAAAACGAGTAGTTCTTGTGTAATTTGTTGAAATTTATAAAAAGAAACCTTTTCTCAAAAACCAATGGAAACTCTTTCTTCAATTTCTTTTTCACTCATAGAACAAGTAATGCTTACAAGAATGGGATAGATTCCGTTTCCGTTCAACTCTCTAAGTTTGAGAAAATGTGCAAATTTAGAAACAATGCGAGAAAGTATGTGTGGGGCAGCCCCATTAGTTACTTTTCCATGGCCCGGCAATGAGAGTTTTTCTGATGAAAAACCCGTTTTCGCCGTTTTCCAGCGCAAGATTTCAATTTTTTCTCTTGTTACGAAAGGGCGAGATAGTAAAATGAATCAATGTCGGCGCGTTGCGCGGTTGACTTACATAAAGAAAAGCAAACGAGCAACCAAATAATAATAATAATAATAATAATAATAATAATAATGATAAAAATATTATGTTAAAATATAATGACACTGTTTACAAGTCTGGTTACAGTTGATTCGAGTTACAAGTATCCACAGCAGTGATACCAACTATGACAGTTACGAATACATCATAGTAATTTTTGAAATCATCGGCATTTGAAAGTTTTGTGCAACTATAAATAGAGGTTACTTTTCATCCTTGATACACTAATAACAATTTTAAAAAGCAGTTCTCTGAGTCATCTTGTGTTGGTAATACAGCTCCACCTCGCCTTTGCTCTGGATTGATTAGTGTTTCCGGGCCCGTCAACTGTTAAAGTCATTAGTCCCATAAGTGTAGTGTATGAGTTATCGCGGGAGATGGCTGTAATTCTCACTTCCCGCTGGATGGCGAGATTCGGCGCCGATCTACACGTCGAATGCGGGGTTTTCCACAAAGTATCTCCACCCAAGGTACCAGTGGTGCACCTCCCCAGCCGGGACAAGCTCTAAACTCCTGACGGGTCTCCCAACAGTGTAGTGCAAGTAAGTATAAATGAGTATAAGGTGCAAGAATAAGACAAGGAAGAGGAAAGAAAGAACACGCGTGGTTCGTGGCCCGTTTGTCAGGGAACTGCTCCGGGATTTGCCTGGTTTTGATCGGAGAAACTACGGAAAATTACCTATCAGAGCATCTGGCTACTAATTCCTCTCCAGACAGTGTATAAACTCGACCTAGCTATCCAGCTAGTGTCGAAAATCCTGCAACTGTCGGGATTTGAACGCTAGGATCTGCCGGTCACAGTCACTGTAGTGATATCAATTGATGCCCTGAGCCATCTAAGCTTGTTTTGTTCCGGAAATTAATATTGGTTTTATTGACATAACAGAAATAACTGTTGGGATAAAATTTGCAATGGTAGTATTATAATGGAACATTTCGTTCTACGTGTTAAAATAAAGTGATTAAAAAAGAGAGGGAGATAATAAATGGAAATGCTAAAGGAAAAATCTAAATGGAAAAAAAGAAAGCCACTACAAGAGTAAAGTAATCGTCGTCGAATTTCAAGACCCACGGCCCCTATGCCAACAACAGACTGGGGTCCTTTCGTTTTAGTAATCGGAAAAATGGACAAAATATTTAATATTTAACATTACAACATACCATATTTTTTTATTACACAGAATGAAGTTTCTAAATTTACATTTTTATATACCAGTATTTAACGTACATTGGCAATTTGTCTTCAAGAAAAATGAAAAATTATGAGTCAATATTTTGTGGAACGACTTTTGGCTCTAGTAACAGTCTCCAGGTTTGCTGACATTGACCTTAAGAGCTTACTTGTAAACTTAGACACAATTTTGTTCCATACTTCCGCAATGGCCGTCTTGAGCTCTTATTTATTTGAAATTTTATGCTTCTGCACACCTTTCTCCAATTCACCCCCCCCCCCAGTTCTCATAAGGATTGAGCTCTGGCATTTCCAGGTTTATGAGTACATTATTATAGCAAACATAACTTCACAATATCCGATGTGTGGATGGGTGCGTTTTCTTGCTGAAAGTAATACGACGCCTCAGTCCAAGAGTAGCTCTGTTTTGATATTACTTTTTAAAACTAATAAATATTCAAATTTGTCAACTGTGGAATGAATAAGTTGAGATTGCCGACCCTGACGCTGACATGCAGCCCCTTACCATAAAGGAGCCCACGCTTTACAAAAATGTGTTGCGCGCAAATGTTTATCTTCCGAGGTTTCATTAACCTTCCTCCCCACGTATTATTGCTCGTCTGATCCAAATATCTTGAATTTACTTTAATCGCTGAAAGTCAGTTTCCCAGACCTCCGAAGGGTAGTTTCTGTAATATTTCGCGAAATTCAGTCTATTGCACCGATTTTCCTAATCCAAGGCTTCTTCCTGGCTGCTCTTCTATTGTAACCTGCGTTTCGTAGTGCATTTCGGACTGTTTCTGTGGATGCAGTTCTCTGTTGTTGAAACCAGAGAGTGATGTTGATGTGATTGATAATAAGTCTTTTATGTAGCTTGTTGAGTATCGGTTTTCTGCTTTTCCTCTTTTATTAATTAGTTTGTTATTTTACTTGAATTTGTCTACTACACCTAGAACGAAGTCCTCCCAAGTCTTCGCAATACCTCGTAGTGATCTTCCCCGTCGGTCCCTTCTCCGGGCAATTTTCAATTCGCCGTTGCTTTCCGCAAATCTGACAATGAACTGCTTAATGTGTTTGTAAGTACTTTGTGCCCAGGAAAACATTTCGACGTGTACGTTTCAAAGCACGCTTCGGGTGCCTAACGTTCACTTTTGTGCAACGCTTTTTTGTAGATATCACACATAGTATTTAATTTTACATCTAATACAGCATATTTCTGTTTTCAAATTGCACTAGTCCTTCCAGGAAACCTCAATCGTCAAAATTGATTCTTTTATCTCTAGAAATATTCATATGAAGAGAATTCATGGTATCAGTAAAAGGGTATTGTGAGAGCCACTGTACATATAATTAATTACAGTATTTATAATAATTATTATGTGATTGTTTAGTTAAATAATAATGTGAATTAATTTTTAAGTACAATTTTTAAAATCCATAAATTCTATTAAAGGTTGCTAAATTTATTCACAAGAAGTTAAAGAAACGTCTGAAGTGGTTCAATAAATACATAGTCCATGGGAATTGTTATTATTTATGCTTTCCCTGAACCCATTCCCACAATTACATAACACAAAATATCCTGTGACCCTCTGAAGGTTAGAATCTATTTCAAGTTGATGGTAATGCTGTAATAATAACACATTTCTTTGCAAGTCAATTATGACTTGGTATTGTGTACAATTTTCATCCCCAGTATGAGAGGAGTATAGCAATTTTTCTGCTACAAGGGCTACCACTTCGTACTTTCTCTCCCGTAACAGCAACTCCAAGTACTCTTGTTTTGTAATGGTGTCGATTTGTTTTCGATTATCCCCAACAAAATCGACTTGTCGAGTTGGAGGATTGGTACGTCCACTCCGCTGGCAATGGCAACAAACCCATGGCACTTCGATGAAACACACCATCTTCACAGAAGTTGTAGTCACCTCGGAATATGTTAGAGAGATATGATTTATGACGGAGCGCCCGAAGTAACAACCAAATTCAGGTTAAATTGTCACTTGAAGTAGCTGAGATTGCTTTGGGTCCCATCCTTTTGCTTGAAGTTCTACCTTTGTTTCTTTTCCTGTTCTCTCGAAGTATCATCATGGTTTGTTTCTATATTTGAATCACTACATCTTTATCCTTCTTGTTCCAACATTTCTTGACTCTTCTTATTCTGGTAATGCTGCTGTTGAACAGTCAACATGCTGAACGCAAGTTAGACTTCGCCTTCATGAATTTCTCATTTAATTCGTAGGTTGAATCATAATTCACTAACCGAGTAAACAATTTCTCTGGGTTCATTCCAAACAAAGTTTTCAATAAATTATATATGGCCGTAGGAGGGAGAGGAGTACACAGCTGTAAGTCGGCGAATTTCTCGGTAGCATAATCCTGCATACTTTGTGACTTTCTTCCATGATCCATACAAAAGACCTATAGGTGGTGGTAGGGGAACGCACGCCAAGACAGCACGTAGGATAGCATCACGTGGGGCGGGACCGGCGGGGGTGGAGGTGGTGGTCGAGGTGGCGTCCTCGCGCTTAGGCAACAGTGCAGCGTGACAATGAGAGGCACTAGCGGTGCGATGCGGCGCGATGAAATCCGCCAGATCAGCGAAGCGGGACTGATGCTGACACTCCTAGAAGCAAGGTTGACGACGCAGGTGGGCCAGTAATCGTTCCCACACACCGTCGACGTAGTGCGGGTGAAGGAGCAGAAAGACACAGGAAGCAAATGGCGACGGGTCATGGCAGGAAAGCCGGAGAGGGGGACATTGTCCTTGTCGAACTGTACGTACGACCGTAGCGCACGGTCGATGTCGGTGGCGTCCTTGCGGCCCTACACGTAGTGGAGGTGCTGCTGCGTCATGATGGCCAGAAGGCGAAGAGATGCCGAGGACTGAGGCGATCGGGCCGGTTCCGGCACTTCATAAGCCCGTCTCGCGCTTCTGTCGGTCGATGTCAGCACCGGAGAAAAGGCAAACACGCAAGAGGAGCTGCTCCAACGGTGCGATTCGGCAGACGAGCAGGGCGTGGCTAAACCAGTCGAGGAGGGCAACGAGGTGGCGGGTGGTGATGCACGACACCGTCGCGTGGAGCGGTGTCAGAGAGCGGTCCACACTATCGTGTAGGGGTGGGCAAACCCACTTCTCCAAATAGAAGAACGCGCACGACTGGGGGGCGCAAAAGGCTGCGACCTGCGACCCTTCTGCAAGTGCTTCACGCAGATGGCGGCACCGCGCAGGGCGTCTGTGTGACGCGGAGGTAGGTTCCGGCCCGTAGAGGGGTCCGTCGTCGTGGTGTCCCACGGTATGACTCCACGTGACTGTGGCGCCTGGAAGATGTACGTGGCGATGGGAAGGGTGGGTGGCGGCGTGACGAATCATTTCTTTATATTTGAACTACTTCCCCGTGTGGACACCCTGCACGTCGACGAGCAGAGACCTGCAGGTTCCACACGAGTGGCGTGGGACATACCGAACCGTGTGCAGCGCAGCGTGGTAGTGGACGTGTAACGGTGTAAAGTACGGTGCGTGTACGGAGCCAAGCGTAAGAAACCCTTCTAGCGCACGACGCGCTCTACCAAATAGTGGTTAGTCAAGCGCGTCCGTTGTAATTCTTCGACAAAGAACCGGGGCGTCAATGAGGGTGTAGGAAACAGGGGCAGAGATATGGACACAATCGATCGTAAAGATTTCAGTACTCCAGGGTGGCGTGTAGCCTTTCGCGAAAAGCGTCTTGTGTTTACTCACACGCACGAGATCGCCCACGCGCAGGCGGCGCCACCGGCGATCGCTGTGCTTGACCGTCGGTAGACGGTGTGCAGGAGATCGTCTGCCCCGTCTTGTGCCATTTTCGCGTTCTAGTTGCTTCTACTGGTAAATTCACACTTTTACCACTGCCATGTTGTACGAATAACTACAAATGATACTCGATCGGAATGGCATTTATTTAACCAACTTTTGAATACACAGCTTGAGTAAGAGACGAGCGTCGTACGTTCGTCAACGCGTGTTCGACGTCTGTCTGTGGAGCGGCCTGCAGTCATGCCGTTGCGGTACTTTCTGGCGCGCTCGCAAGGAGGTGCCCTTTGTCTATCATACAATGCTTTCTGATATAGAGCATCAAGTATGTTATTTAGAAAGGGAAAGATAGCAGTGTCTGTAGATCTACTATTTCTGAATCCATGTTGGGACTCTGTCAATATGTTATTTGAATTGAGAAAAGTTTTGAGTCTATCATTAAAAAGCTTTTCTAGAATTTTTGAGAATTCAGGTAGTAAAGATATCGGTTTGTAATTCACGAGATCGTTGCCATTTTTGGAAAAGTGGCTTAACTTTTGCTTTTCTGAGATTTCCTGGGAAGATACTTGTCATTAAGGAGTGGTTAGAAACGTGAGTGAGCGGTTCTATTATGTTTGTTGCAGTATGTTACGCACCAAAACAAGGGAGCCAGGAGAAGGGGCCATTTATCTTCCTGCGCGGGTGTAGAAAGCGCCGGGGACCGCCCAGGCAAGAAGCTCTATTGTTTGCGACAGGGACGCGCCTCAGGCGACGCCACTGACTCACTGGGAAATACACGGCGACGCTCCCAGCACGGCAATTCATCGCTGCCATTTCCAAGAACACGGGTGACGTTGAAATTTCAACCGAACATTGCGAGGCCCGATGACTCCGTGATTGGGTAGAGGAAACCGCGTGATGCGTCTGCCAATCGCCGAAAACGAAGCGGGGGAGGGCCATGTGACCACGCAAAACAAGGAAGGTCGCCGGAGCTCTCCAGCTCGGTCATTTTGATGAGGTAGGCGAGAGCGAGCCGTTTATTCTGATGTAGGAGGTGAATGTGAATAGTACATTCAATGGGAGAAGCCAGAGCCAGGAAAACGTCTTTTGTCTCTGGGGGACGCCGCTGAACGCGTTGCCGCATGGCCGCGCGCTGCTAAAGCGCATGGCCGCGCACCGCGAGACGCCACACCGACCCGCGCCGCCGCCGCCCGAACGCATCGCCGCAACATCGCGGACCGCTCCGGTGGCGCTCGGGCAATGACTGTGTGAGCGCCCGAACTCCAGCCCAGGACTCACGACGGGCCGAGGCGCAACCACTGCTGCCGCGAGCCACACCGCCTGCCCGACGGATCCGGCGTAGCTAGCGCCCGGGACGCCACCTGCTGCCCTGACCGCCTCGCGAAGGGGCGAAGAACAGGCAACCCACCCGAGGCCACGCTGCGGGAGGCTAGGGCCGCGCGGCACCGGTTGGCCAGGGGAAGGGACCGCTGCTTGCGTCACGGGGTCATGGACCGGGGAGGGTGCCGTCCTCCCTGAAAGGGCCAACTCTGGCGTGAATGGCCATACGTAAGATAAGTTAGTTTTGAAAAGACCTGTTTATACCGAGAGGCTTCACCTCGAATGGAATGGATATTAATTCCACTTAAAAACTGAAGCCGTGTTCTAATGCATTATGAGCATGAGAAAAAGCCATATCACGCAGGTATTAGGATACCTGCGTGATAAGAGCCTACAGACTGAGCAGCCGGGGAACACTGGATCGGGTAACTAGGTAATCAGGTGACTCGAGGCAGCCACCCGGGGGCCGGTTGGTTACAATATGGAATTTGGTGTGTTTATAATATTTGTTGATGTGTGGATATCTGACTGCGTATTTATATTTATGGAGTTGCAGTGGACTAATTTTTCTCCCATTTCTGTGAAATGTCTATTGAATGTGTTTGCTACTGCTTTTGGGTTTCGCAGAACATTATTTTTGTAGTGAAGTTCAACGTTAGCAGTGTTTTAGAATATTTTTCACAATGTTCCACATTGTTTTGTTTTGTGCTTTGTCAATGCGTTAGCCACTCATTAACAATTTGTCCTGTTTTTTTAAACTTTTTTCAAGATTCTTTTATATGTTTTGTAATAAGCAATGAAATCGGATCTTCCATGTTTTGTAAATAAGTTTCTTGAGACCGTCAAGATCAAGTAGGGCAATTGGTGTCTCTCAGGTGATTTTTAACTTTTTTTTGCCATTTAAATATCATTGTTTGTGGTAATGTTGTGCCAAGAGGGCAGACTGGTCATTATGACATTAGTGTGAGTGGCAGTCTCTAGAATTGTTGGTAGATGTTCTTCTGTATTAAATTTACTGCTATAATTTATGGCTTTATAATTAATAGTGTCACGTGGTCCGAAGGAGCTAGTCAGTGTAAGTTTTCAATTACTTGTGCCATCCTTGCACTTGGTTTGAAAACACCAGAAAACACAGAAAACTTAGCAGGGACTTTCACTCACATGGCGGAGGAAAGGTTCCTACATGGCTATCTGCTAATATAAGTACTTTATTTGAATGAGAGGGAGGGTTTTCTGATGGTGTTTTAGTCTTGCTCTGTTTACTGTGTTCTTGGGTTTTTTAGAGCAGACTAAGCGTGGCCCTTCTTTGGGCTGATATCTGGGATGGGTGGTTAGGCTGTCGTGAGGATGGAATAGTTGGCAATGGCGGAAAGGAGCAGGCATTTGTGAAGATAGAAAAATCACTAAGCGACATTAACACTAACCTTCTCTAAAAAATGACAAAAAGTAATTTTAGCTTAAAAATTGGCTTAGCGGGTTTTCCTTGTAAGCATATGATTTATTTTTTTAATTCAACAATTCTTTTGAAAATTTCGTTGGAAGAAGTTTCAATAACGAATATCGTGTCTAATTTTTTTGGGGATATTGTGGATGAAAACGTTTAGCGAGATCAATCTTTCTCGAAAAATATTGGTTAAAGTTGTTGTTGGCCACTGTTGGTGGATCGTTCACATTTCTATCGTTATCTTTTGAAACAACATTCTCTACAAGGTTTCTAGTTGATGTAGTCGTATTTTTAGTATATTCTACATTGCTTGTTTTGTTATTTGTGATAAAATATCCAGACCGTGTTACTTCATTTTAGCCTGCCTTATGACTTTTCTTAACTATGGTTTGCTTTTTTAAAGTAGAGATGGAAATCGTGAGATAAGCTATGATGCTTAGAAATGAAAAACAAAGTCGTTTGTTTTTACATGTCCTAATGCCTTGTGTTATCCAAGAATTGCTTTTCCGTGAAATTTTCAAATTTTTAAAAGAGGAGGGCACGAATTAAAACGAAATGAAAGCGTCGGAAAATAATTATATTTATCGTTTAGAGGTCTTGGTTGTCCGGATGATGCCGCGTGGATGGCTGGGTTGCCGACGTTTCGACCATATTGTGGTCTTTTCAGGGCTGGTCTGCAACTACGAAATGTTCGAAACGTCGGTAACCCAGCCTTCAACGCGGTGTCACTCTGACAGCCAAAATCTCGACTTTGGCCGCGAAAGCCAACGACTTCACTATATCGTTTGTATCAACTATATTGTAATCCGCGTCCCATGACTCCTGCAACTAATCATTGAATAATTTTAGTATAGTATTAGAAACCAATTTACTCATAATTCTATTATTCGTGACCGCATTTCTTGTAATGATAAGAATTTGTGCATCGTGATCACAGTATCCTAAATCTTTTGTTGCAATTTCATTTCAAGTAGCGGTTTTATACATTATTTGATCGATTGCCTTCTTTAAATTTAGTGTGGCCCGTGTTGGTACATTTATTGTAATATCTAAACTGAAGTAATTAAATTGAGAAACTTCTTTCTTGCAAGATTCGACCAGAAAATATTTGTCAAAATCTTAGCATACATTTGATTTAAAAGAGCGTTTATTAGCTTTGTTTAGTGTTATCTCCAGTTTCTCTAAGAAAATACCTACAGCTAGTTGGAAACCGTAGATGCAAATATTTTTAGGGTTGGAAGGTGTAATACAGATATTTCAAAAACTAACGGAATACACATTTAATTTTGTCAATGGGATAGAATCGATATTTCGAATGAATATTCAAGAATCCTCATAAGCAGACCTTCATGCGATTCCTTTTCTCTACACAAATAGCCTGAGAGGTAAAAGTACGGAATTTGTAAGATGCTAAGTTTATTACCAAATTACCAATGTCCTGTTAAGACAAGAACATATTTGATTTCAATTTCACTGTAGACCTGCTTCGATAAACTCAAGTTTTATTTGAAAGGGATTGAACATTATGGTACAATATGCTTATCTTTTGCAAGTACCTACTGGGATGTTTTTCTGTTGCAACTGACTGCATTGTTACATATTTACTATTTGATCTCGAGTGTGTGGCTCAAGGTAATGTGCCCCAGCAGCGATATGTCAGCAAATTGTGGCATCTGGTATAGATGAATTGGTAGCGAGAATGGGAGAACCGGGAATATGTTCAAAGTAGGGAGTAAGAGGGTTCTAAATTGAAACCTTTCTAACCATTTACCTTTCTTGTGAAATGTTAGTTCACAAGTCTTAATCTGTTCTTAATCAACAGTCGAAATAAAAAAAAGAATTGATATATACAGGATCGCGAATTTCCTTTTTTGTCTTTGAAAAAGGAATTATGTACATCCAGAAAATTTCAAACAAAATAAATATGTTCTTAAACAAAACAAAAAAAATGCCCTTTGTGCAATAACAAAGTCAATAGAGAAACAAAGATTGGGTCTCTATAAAAGTGACAAAATAACAAATGCACATACAATTTCATAATCTGCACCAATACACTTAAATATTAACAAAGTCAAAAGTATTTCTGTCAACAACTTAACTACTATGGCCATAACATAATCTCAGTGAAATTTCCCTCTATTGAGATTCACTATCTATTCAGATAGTTCTTTTATTCAAAAGAACAAAATAATACAATCTTTCACAGGTGTCAGTTTTAAAGGCATGGCATTTATCCTTACAAAACAATTAATATACCAATTACACTAATTTACAATCCTCCTAATCTATGCTGGTTATACTACTGTGCCTATACATACAAAAATATTCTATCTTAACATTGTTTGTGTCCTGTACCAAGAGAATTGAGTTAAAACTCAAATATATAATCTGTTTACATTACAAACAAGTTACTTTTTACATACCTCTCTCTTTCTTTCTACAATTCCACCTAATTATGTGACTAGCTTATTTTTCTCTAAGCTACCTCAAATTACCCTTATGTTAGCACAGCGCTCACTCTGACCTTTACCATATTCCCTCCTCGCGGAATTTTACTCGTCTGTCTATATCCCCTTTAGCGGTTCCGAAGCGGACTCGGAAGCAAAATAACTAAAACGATTCAACAGCAGAGTCCCTCACGCGCACGTGGAATACCTATCACCCAATTAATTAATTAATTGCGGATCCCTACTGTCCAAAACCAAGTACAGACATAATTTCTTTCATAGGGCGTTATAGTACCGCCACAGAACGTTGATTCTACCTGGGTCTTCTCGGATGTCGTAGGGAGTTTTCCACCGGGGTCCCATATCATCGAGTCCTGCTGTCCACCATGCCTCGTTCTGTACGCTGCACCACGAGCTGTCCGTTCTCAGGTAGCGTTTTTCCAGTTATTCGCTCTGTGTACGGCGACACGAATTTACCAAATCCACCAAGTACTATAGATTAAAAATATCAAATTACAAAAGTAAAATAATACGTCAAATGTATTCAACTTATGGAAAAAGCTTATACGAAATAGTTTCATTACTTGTGACGTCTATTAACATTCATAAGAACAAATATAACGTATTTATTCTTTCCTTTCATATTCTCCTCTCATAATTGATTAATTACATACCTCTATTCATGAGCTGTGTCCAATTTGTACTTCAAAATTGCAGGTATGATCCAATATTAGCCTTCAACTAGATCACGATCCGACAAAGATGGCCGCCTGCCTCGCTCTCTTTACCTCTCTCTTCTGATTCCCTGCCGCGTAGTCGGCACAGACGCTGCACTTCAACTCTCTAAGAGTTTTGATACAAATCGAGGTTTCCATGGCATGGCGGAATATACTATAGGGGCAAAAACTCTCGTTGTTTGAGAGTATGGGCTAGAGGATTCGCTAGCGTCGTTTTCATGTGGCGGCATCTATTTTCAGGTTCATGCGTAATTTCAAGCACTACTTCGAAAATTTGCTCGTCAGGAAGCACTGCGAGCTTACGAAACTTCTACCGTTCATTTCATCCTCAAATTTCATTTCTTACTGGTGGAGGCCGTGATGCACATGGCAACATGTGGCAACGTGTTTGTTTGTGACATTTCGAGCGATGTTTGGTGGTGGCTTTGTTCTCAAGTGTTGCAGATCACGATGGCGTAATGTAGAGATCCAGGATTCGCCAGCACTGTTCGCCAGAATAAAGAAAAAGTTTCGTCACGTTTCCCCCTAGACCGGGAAGATGAGTGAAATATTTGGAGTTATGATAACGAGTTACAGTAGGCGAGTGGGAAATAAATAGCTTTCTGTTGCATTTGAAGGTTTTAACAAATTCATTAAAAAATTGCGTTTTCCAGCCATAAGACGCAATTGAAATTACAAGTTAGTTTATTGCTATTCGAGTGTGTTGGGTTTAGATCGTTACCTGATTAATTTCCATCTAGTATGGTGTTATTTTGTACGTTTTAGCCAACTTAAGAGCTTTAAAAGCCATTGTTTTATAAAATAATGCGCAGTGTACTATCCGTAATATACAAGGCGTGAAAATTTTAGGTGTATTGTTTCTGCATTAGATTTTTCAAATATGTTTTCATTACAGGTGCCGAAGTGTCTCCGGTTCTGCAACCTGGAGTTTAGAATCCGGTCAGCAGGAGAAATCAGAGAAGAAAAGAACTGAAGTGCGTGAAAATACTCGAGTAAGGCAGTTTTGAGGCATGGTACCACTGATTCGTAAATAAATAGGCAAAACGATTGTAGTATTCTAAGCTTAATAAAAGTTACTTTTGTACAAAAATTGTCACTAACTTTCCACAAACAAATGTATACTCCATTTGTAATTCTTACTTAATATAAGCCTACAAATCATGCCTGTTTATTACCTCTCCAATTGTATTATCTTAATGAATATGTGATTAAAAAAATAACATGCGTTTTAAACAAATAAACTATATTCGTATTTACGATATTCATCTTTTCCAAACTAAACTGCAGATCAAGACGAGGATAAAGAATCGTAAGGTCCAAAGACATGTTGCTGTGTGTGTGTGTGTGTGTGGATGAATATATTATAATCTCTTCCCCTATCTACAAACTTGTGGAAGGAATTCATGGAAATGTGTAATAATTTTTATTGGTGGTGGCAAAATAATGAGCTTTGTTGGCTTACGTAATTCAATAATTACAAATTTAAAACCACTTCTTATCAGGCTTAATAAAATGTTAAAAAATATGTTAGTGCTATAATATTCGTACAAATTCCAAATGTATTTTTTTGGTACTTAGATAAATGTTAGGTCTGATTAAATGATCATTTTCTAAACTATTCGACGTGGATTGTCACAAAGTTCATATATGCTAATAGATTGCATTTCCCTTACAAATAAATTTTGATGAATGCTGTTTGATTCCACAATTCAGTTGATTGAGATGTGTGAAAACGGCAGGCACTGAGATCGGATAAAAGAAGTATTAAATATTTGCATTTTGAGACAATCTACTTTTTCTCTGATTATTTGGTGTATAAGTAGTTTTAAAGTAATGACAAAAATGTTTCTAATGACAAAGTACATCTGATCCAACGTGCAATCCTTGATGTTGATATTACTCGCGCAACTTTTCTTGAACGATGGCCTTGCTTCCCCCTCTTTGGCACCTAAACAATTGAAGGCAAAGGTTCGCAGCGATCACTGATCACTACATTCCAAACATGTCTTCACTGGCGTGAAGTAGAAACTATTTTCTCTTGAAGCCGAGAACTTCTGTCCGTGATTTTCTCCAAAAAATCTTAAGAGATGACCGATGCAAGTGAAGATCCATCACAGGAGATACCTCGAACTTCTGAGAAAGTTGGAAAAGTTGCGCGAGTACTATAAAATCATTTATGCCAATTGTACCACATAAAATGTGTGTATGTTTTGTGTTGTAACTTGAAAAGTTGGAGATAAATCATATTTGCATTAACATGGATTCATGTGAATGTCAAGAGTTGTTTCAATAATGTAATGTGTGTGCACTTCATTGTAATGTAATGATGTAATGTCTGCAATACCAGATTATTCTTCTATACCTGTTGTATTGCCCTATCATATTATGTGAAATTGTTTTTAAAATATAGTTTATGAATACTATAAACAAACATTTTTGTTTTTTTATAATTGCCAACTGATTCTTCTCAACACCAATAATTCTGTTATTTTCAAATAGGCACAAAATTAGCTGAATACGTGATATTAAGGAGGTTAATATCTATATCGGATGTCCAAATAGTAGATTGAGTACCGTGCTCCTGAGCCTGCTGTTTCAACTCTCAAGAAGTACCCAATTCTGGCCATAGAGTGCAGTGTTGTCGATTAAACTCTTGTACCTTATTGGAGATGGTGCCACACGGATTTCACCTCCTTTTCTAGGAGTGGGTTCTGCCATCGCGATTTGAATGTATTTAGGATATTCGTGTCAACCTTTGATAGATAAAGGTTACAAAATAAGAGTGGGAGATCGAGAACGTAAGGGAGATGAACGGGAATGGATCTTTTGCAGGAATCGTAGGAATCGAGTTGATAATGTGTTGTGCAAGCCCTTTACCGAGTGCATTTTTTCCCGTAAGGTTCAAGTGGAGACCATGCCGGGTGAAGTGTTATACTTAGAGGAAATTAATTTCAAAAAGGTGAATATTTGTTTCTCTCAGATGCAGTCTTACTTGTTGGTTTGCGTTCTTAATCTCATTCCACAGTGTTGGTCTGTTGAACCAGAAGGGCAGAGTCGAGACTGCTATTTTAGTGTTTTGGACGGAACATTGCAATTTGTTCGCGTGTTATTCAGGTATAAAGTGACAGCCCAAATCAATATCATTCTGCCCACCTATGATAAAGTCTGTGTCCCGATTGGTAAAAGTCTTCGTGTGGGCGTCCAACTCTGCAAACCTCCCATTAGGTTTAAAAATAGATGAGATGGAGTAGATCGAGGGAAACTCCCGAAAGAGAATGGAGAAAAGATGGTGGCTATGGCTATCAGCTAAAATAAGTACCTGTTTTTAGGCTAAGTAGGAATGGCTTTTTCAAGTGGGCTAGAATGTACAGCGTTGGTTTTTGCATGTATTTGTCATTTGTCGATGAGAGAGAAGGTTTGTGAGGATCGGGAAGAAGAAGAAAATCTGTTTGATAATTAAAACAAAAATTTGTTTTGAGTTGCGACTGGAAGTAGTGTGTCGTTTGTACAGTCACAGGTGCACAGTTGGGAACATTTGCAGTGTTGCCGACTTGTACCCAACCATCTGTATCAAGGTCTCGGACAAGGCAACAAGTTTACTGCGTCCAGACAAATTGGCGCGATATTTAAAAATAAGGGTTGCGCAAATTCCTCCAGGGGGCGGTACGTCACTGCATACCTGGTGTTTGGGAGAAGTCACTTACAGTTATTTTCACAAATTTAGCTATATTAAATTCCATTTTCTCTTTAAGGCAAAGAAATGATCAATTAAAGTGAAATAATATATCAATCCGATTTCAAATTCTTATTTGAGAGTATAAAATGAATCTAAAGTATCTTGATATTGTAATCCTGTTTATTTAAATGTGATAAAAAACGTGAATTTTCTACGTTCAGATTAGGTTTAACAGGGAAATATTTTTGTCTGTTAAAAGCGTTGTCCGTGCATAAGCGAGAACTTACAGTAGGTGGCAAAATTATCAGGGACAGGGCTCAGATATTTGTGTTTTAAAGTTGAACTGCTTGAAAAGTTATAAAGTTTAATTTTTAGAACTAATGGTTTTTATTTCAAACATCCGTCCTCTGCGGTCTTAAATTTATTTTGTGCCTGTGATCTACTGATGTATGTAGGAATACTTAGCCGCCGATTAATTTCTTTCCAAGCTGTATGACCGCTATAAGCTTTATACAAACGCAGAGCCTTGCCTACTGATCGCCTATTTTCGAGTGAATCCCATTTTACCATTTTCTTGTCCCTGAAAGTAAATTTATCTGCCCCACGCTCAATCCTTTCCGAAATTTTACTCTGCATATTTTTGTGCGGGTCCCAAAAAATTGTTCCATTATTCCATTATCGGGCGAACAAGCGATAAATAAGCAATATCTTTCGCGTTTGCTGTACACTTTTTTAAGATGCGCATTACAAAGTGAAGAGATTTCCAGGCTTTCCCTACAACAAAATCTACGTGTTCCAGTTTAATTTACTATGGAAATGGATTCCTAGATACTTGCATGAGGAAACTCTCTGGGTAATGTCATCATTTAAATGGTAATTTGTTTCTCTGTCATTAAGACCCCTGCCAAAAGTGATAGATTTGCTTTTGGAGCTATTTATGGGCATTGCATTATTTCGAAAAATATTCACATTCTTGCTACTGCGTTTTCTGTTTTTAAATGTCTTTCTCGTTATCTTCTTCATTCGCCTAATTTTTCATTGTAGTATTCTGGATCAGGATTTTTTTTTAATTTTTCACGGACCAAACTTGCATTTTGCTTTCCTGTATTGCATATGTTCCTATCGTAATTCTTTTCCTTGAAATATTTTCGTCTAAGTCAAGAATAACCGCTTCTTAATCGCTAATGCCCTCAACAACTTCACAAAATATGAAAAGTTAGACATCTCCGCCTCCGTCGTGGTGTCCGCCGCCACCATTACATCTTCCCCTGGTCGTCACTGTAGATATGTGTCTGGCCATGCAAGTAACCGAACTTCCATGTACCTCTGTAATTCAAATGAAGCCCGTCCCGTCCTAAGGCTTGCCCGAGACTACGATTGGGGTCCACGAAAAGACCATCGAAGATGTCACATGGTCACAGTAAACCGCAATTTAGATCCCATGTTCTTCTAATGTGCACATCTTTTCGGCGCATAATCCCTGAAACGATTACTCTAGTATTTTCGTACTTAGACTTGATGGCCTGTGTAAGTTCAACATTTGGGCTAATAGTGTCGAACACGGGTTGCCGTCTCTGCGCGTTTGTGCCTCCATAAACTAGTACTGCTTGTATTTCGTCGCTTTGCTTGTCTTTTTTTTACTACAGATGTCATTTTCTCGATGTCAATTCCAAGGAAAAAAGAAACATCTACTCCTTTTTTCTTCAACACACCGCCGCTGTGCCGCAGCATCGAGCCGCCTATCACCTTAACTTTTCCGGTATATCTGAGTGAGTAGACTCACTGACAATGGGCTGCACATTTCTCGCCTCCTTATCGCGTGCTGCACCCCGGTCTTCCTTACCTTTAACAACTTCTTCCAACTCCGTGATTGTTAGCGTCAGTTCTCCAATATATGTGTGGGCGTGAGCCAGATTTGATTATCCGGTCACTCCTATCTCACATGGAACATGTATTCACAGCAGCCTGCACAGCGGGGCCAGGGCTCCACTCCTTCTACCACAACTAGGGAGGCCAAAACAGTTGCACAAAATAGCGTACACCGCCGCCTATCGAACAAGAATTTTCCGTCTGCGCCGAAACCGCCCGGGCAGGGTGGATGCGTGCAGCCCACGCGCCAACGCGCGCCCGGTGCAAAGCGAGGTCCACACCCACGGCCTTTCGCTTTCCGGAGCCAAGAGAAACGCGTCCGCAGGCAATGACTACCTGTGAGCGAATCATCATAGTTGGCGGTCAACACTCTTTTTACGATTTTTGAAGCAGAAATTCCTTATTCTACGGTTGGTGTGAAGACTGACGATCCTTTCCCTGCCACATTTACCCAGTCGATCTATCTGGGTTCTTTCAGGTCAAGTTTTATTCTATTAACGCCAGTTCTCCAACCACCTGCCAAAATTACTATATCTCTTGTTATGCCCAAAACAAGTTAATTTCAAAAAACAGTTTTTTTATTCACAATTGCTGAGCATACAGAGAGAGCCGTTAACATGTGTAGTCACAAAGTAACCAGTAGATTTACCGGAAATGTGTCAGATTTAACAAAAACCGAAGAGATGTCCAACAACAATGCTGTGGTCACGATCCATATACCAGAAGAGAAGTCCGTAACACTGCCCGGCAGCGTAGTCGCTCACTAACTTGCATACTCGTAGCTCGCACTATGATGGGACGACTAGTCGCGACTGGAACTCCTTTCACTGCTCGCCGCGTGCCATTTTATACCCGGTGAGGGCTGAAGGCTCGCCGACTGGCCCGGCCGTACGGCCGATGGCGCGCTCCGTCGCGCCGAGCTAAGAGTGAGGGCTTCGCTGAACCCGACCTCCCGTGAGCGGTGCCCGTATTTTTCTGGAGCGCAGCTGCCTCCTTGCTGTGTCCCGGTGCCGGTCCTTTGGAAGGGGCGCGGGCGACCACTACATTTCTCTGTCAATGTGTGCAGTGAAGTAAGTGTTTGTATTTCCTTGGAGACGTGTCTAAAACCGTAGCCTATTAAAAATGTTGTGACGTTACATTGTAAACTATAATGAAATTCACTCATAAAATTTAGTAAACGTAAAGCAGTAAGGAACAATACTTACGATTTGATTATTTTAGAAAGAAAGAGCTTCCAAATAACTATTTCAAAATATTTTTTAGTCTCCATTATAGCAGCAACTTTCAATAAACTTCAACTAAATGCGAGTAACACAACTTATTTCTTAAATAACGCAGGGATCCAGTGTTGCCACTAGTAAACAAGTGATACCTGTAACACTACAATTCCTATCGAATCCAAATCCTTGCGCAAAAAACCATTTAAACTAAAAATTACACAAATAAGAGTACTGTCCCTAATAAATTGGCCACCCACACTATGTTATTACTTGGTAGGGAAACCTTTTTATGAAACAAATTCTTTCAATCGATTCGGCAAACTTGTAATAATTTTTTTGAAATATGAATTTCAATAGATACCTATTCTTTCGCCATTCTCCTCTTCAATTCCTTTATTGTGGTTTGATAGATGATTGTTAGCGATTCCGCGCGCAACTAATATAGTCATTAGTCCCGTACGTTTAGTGCACGTTTTTCTCTCGGGAGGTGGCAGTTGTCTGCCCGTTCGATGGCGAAATCCGGCGCCAACCTACCGTCGGCTAACGGGGTTTTCCTTAACCAGGTATGCTCCAGCCTGGACAACCTCTATAGTACGATTTACTTAATCGTGCACTTGACGTAAATCAGCTGTTGAGGTTTCATCCAATCGGGCGTTTATATGTCGCTACAGTGATGTCACTATGGGGACGTTGGCTCCGATTGGATGAAACGGCGAACAGCTGATTTACGTCAAGTGGACGGTTAAATAAATCCTAGTATAAGCTTCTGACCAGTCTTCCAGCATGTGAGATAATGTAGTACATGTTGATGTAGGGCAATGTTATCACAAGGAAGAGGTAGAAAAGATCGTTGGGTCCGTGGCCCGTTTGTTAGGGTACTGCTCAGGCACTCCCCTGGTGTTGTTCGGAGAAACTAGGAAAACTACCGATCAGAGCAGCAGGCCTCTGAAATTCTCCTCCAGACAGCCGCTGAATATAGTTGACAAGCTAGAGTCGAAAATCCTGCCACCGTCGGGACTTGAACCTAGCTTAAGCCCGCTTTACACGGTCATTTTTGCATCATTTTTTCATCATTTTTCTGTACAGAAAGTGGATGGAAAAAGGATGTGCGTTTGTTTAGGTACCGAAACTGGATGAACGTGATTCCGATGTTTTACACGATCATTTCTGCTCTGTATGCAATCGTGATGAAAATACTTCCTCCACACGCCGCAAAAAGCGCTGGAAGTGAAACAGTTGAACATCGCACGTACGTAAACAATTGCAATACGCGGGAAGAATGATGAGATGGTTACGTATTCGCAGTGAAGGTGGTAGATAGTCGTGTGAAGTATTGTGATTTTTGAGTTGGAAATGGAAAGAAAAGCAATGATCGCTACGGTGGCAGCTCACATTATGGCTTCAGCTATCGTAAAAGCAGAAAGTAGAAGAAAGAAACGCTGTACTGGGGGAGGGGGGGGTGAAATCCTGGGTGCAGAAAAGAGAGACTGGTGTGGGTCTGCTATACATGATAGACAACGAATTGCGCTTCGAAGATCCACCCTGTTATAGTCAGTTCATGACAATGACTGAAGAAAATTTTGACGAGCTCCTGGGATTGGT
>BOPP01000043.1:7674457-7701732 GCA_017312745.1 Gryllus bimaculatus
ATGCAATTTGTACGGAAAAATGAAGCATGCTTCATTTTTACGTACAAATTGCATCCAGTCTGGTCAGTTACTTGTCTGTACCGACGAGAAATGATGCAAAAATGACCGTGTAAAGCGGGCTTGAGGACCTCACGGTCAGAGGGACTGCAGTGACACCAGTTGATGCTCTGAGTATCTTGTTGTTTGTGATCGGGCTTTCAGTTCACTCAACAAATGCTCGACTGTGTTCAAGTTTGAAGTTTCCCGACCTTGGGGCAGTTGCAGAGAAGCCAGGTGCATTCAAGGCAGGCTTTATGCTTTGAATCATTGTCCTAATAAACTTTAAAGTTATCCTGTTTTCCGAGAGTATGTGCACTTTGGTGCCAAAATTCTTCGGCAATGCGGAAATACCCTTCTTCGTCATTATTTCTTCTACAATCCCCAATTTTCCAACTCCAGACGAAGATATGCATCCCCGCACCATGATGCTGCATCCACTGTACTTATCGGCTGTAGAATTCGTTGACTTGCGCCGTAGTTCGTTGGCATACCCTAGTTCTCCCACCTGCTTGCCACAACGCAAACATACTCTCGTTAGCTAAACTTACAGTGACCCCTTGTTCACATACTGCTTCGCGAATTTCAGCCTTTTCTTTCTACTGAACTCTATTGTTCTTACGCAGTATAGAGAAAGAATTGTAATGTTGCGGAAAAAAGACGGCATGTTTTCCAAGAAAAACTGTTAGTGCCGGGCCCTAGTTGCGAACAGGAGATTAATCTTGCCCCTGTATATAGTAAATTATTTCCTGAAACATGTTGTGTAGTCAGAACCCATGTGTTGTGGGTCCTTGTTACCGATATCGATTGACAGCAAAACGTCTGTCCGTCAGTCCGTCTGTCTATAAACAACGCTAGCGTCTAAACCATAGCCAGGATTTTCACCAAAATTAATATTCTCCAATCAATCTAGCTGATGTCGCAACCCCTTGATCTTGAAACCGATATTAAAAAATTGTCGGCTTATTTACACGAACCTTGTGGGACATTTTCAAAAAAATGCCCCAGTTTTTGTTATTAAATTTCGAACTCAAATAGTGTAAAGGACACTTAAGAGAATGGTTGAGGTCTCATTTTCGTCGAAATACCTGATTTTTCGAAAATTGCAAAAGTTCAAACTTTTTTCGGCGTCATCCTGCCATAATTATGAAATTAATTTTTTTCTTAATGAAATAATGAACATATCTTGAAATAAGATCATGTTCAATACTCCGAAAATATGAAACTTTTTTAAAATTTAAACAATTATTTTCTCAGAAACAACTCCGATTTTTTTCTTTAATTTTTTTTCATGTATTTAGCCAAGAACGGAAAAGAACGTGATGCTGGTCCCATTCTCTGCGCACTCCGTACTTTCGAAAATTGCGACAAAAAAATCGGAATTGTTACTTGGAATTTCGTGCGATTCGTGTGACGGGAGGTCAGTTTATAAAATTGCCACATAGTGATTTCAAAATTCTTCGAATGCTCTCTATTGTTATTCGGTCTCAATGATTGCATAATGTAGATAATATTCTGATGAAAGGAAATAAATTGAAGGAAGATAATAAATTTAACTTAGAACTAACAAACACACTTCTTTATTTTAAAAAACGTGGCGGTTTTTCATGACCTAAAACATCGCCCAAAATTATCAATGAAAAACTCTTAGAGTGCTTTTAAAATGCCCTAGAAGCAAAGCAAAATGACGTAATTATTTTTATCAAAACAAATTCAAATTCATAGTTCAAGCACTTGGATATGTTACTGATGTAATGACAATAGTGGATCGAAGGGGGTGGGCATGTCTCCCACCAAAATGGCCTAGAGAAAAAAATGGTAAGCGTCCAGGAAGAATAAAAATGAGAAACACAAGAAAAAATTGTAGAAACGTCTAAACTGTATGGATAAAGTAACCGAGCGTTCTGTTCTTAGCCTATTAGTAAAGAATGGGAATGCTGATTCTCGCTGTATTTTAGCCCGGTGGTACATTTGGAAAATGTCTTCGACTGCTTTCCAGAGACAGCTCATATCTCGTCTGCTTGACAAGCGGTGCTACGGCGACTTCCACATATTGGACTGAGGCCCTCGCAACCGAAAATAGTGTTGACGAAGTAAGGTCTCTCTCTCTAGGTAGCAAGTGAGTGATCGTGGACCGCTGTGACATTTCGCGCAATTACAGTGTGCCCGAAACAAGAATACGGCATGGATCGCTTTCATGCGCCTAGAGACGGCGCGGTAATCAGTGGTAGATCCAGGGGATGGCATGTCCCCTCCCCCAAATGATTAGAGTTTTCGTTTGTTACCTTCTCTTATTTTCAAAAATTGGTTTAAATTATTTATATTAGAATTATGTAATTATTTTAAAAAAATATATTGTATAATATCATATATACACTACAAAAATAATATTTTTAGTAAGTATCCTACATCTCATTAATATTTAAAAAGGGAAGCAAATGATCATGTGCGAATTACAGGTGAGTAAGTGTCATATCATCAACTGCAAGATTGTTTTCTGGTATTTAGAGTAAAAAATTGAAGATGTACCTGTATTGAGCAAAGAGCAGAGTGGTTTTAGAGGACGATCATGCCTAGATGACATCCACTGCATTAAACAAGTAACTGGTAGATAGATAGATAGATAGATAGATAAGTAACAAGTGAACTGTACAAACAAGTAACTGGTAGATAGATAGATAACTGGTAGAGGAAATGTTCAGGCATGCCAATAAAAATCGGAGACGACACCTTTCACTCCCTTCTATTTGCAGATGACCAGGTAATCTTTGCTCAAGATGAAGAAGATATGGTGTATATGCTAAGAAAGCTATTCGAGGATCATAATAAATGGGGATTAGTAATAAATTGTAATAAAACTGAATCTATGTGCATTGGACAATCAATAACAGATATTGACGTGAATGGTAACATAATTGAAAAGCTGTAACACCTTCAAATATCTTGGATCGTTAATAAACAACTAGGGTACATGTGCCACAGATATAAACTCAAGAGTAATTATGGGGAAGAAGGAAATCAAAGCTTTACACGGCGTATTATGAAATAACAATATCCGGCAAGATGTGAAAAGAAAGATATTTCCCTCTGTCGTAGAAAATATAGTACTTAACATTAAAATATAGTACTTAACAAATTATTACTTTTATTTCTCGCTTAAAATTACTAATGCTGCGCGAAAAAACGGCGAATTTCCGTCTGAAAAATTTTTATTACTGTGTCCTTGTAACGAAAACGCAGATAAATACAGTTGCTAAATTTAGAAAAAAAATTCTCCAGCCCTTGGTGTAGCCAGAATGATTTGTGGGTCCTTGATACCGAAAAATCGATTGACAGAAAAACGCCCGTCTGTCCGTCCGGTGTATATGAACAGCAGTAGCGCCTAAACCATGCGTAGATTTTTCCCAAATTGAAGAAATCCCTACCGGTCTGGACTTAGTCGAAGCTTTGCGATTTTGAGAAACATTCTTTAACTTTGGGGGGGGGGGGTATTTTACATGAAGCCCCAGAAACAATTTCAGAATTTTCTCAAAAAGGTTCTTTAAATTTCTTGTAAGAATAGAGTAAAATACACTTATAAAGGTGGCATACGTCGTTAACTCTGAATTTTCGATCATTACGATCAAGTATGAAGTTTTTTGGCGACTACAAAATTGACGATAGAGATTTTTCCTTCAAATAAAATTTGTGGTCCATAATTAGTTCTTTCATTAATACCATGTGCATTTGTATACTGTTCGCGCAATATTGCGTGCAATATGTGCAATTTTTAAAAAATAACATAAACAAATTTTTTTCAAACGTGGCTCAAAATTTGTTCTTTAAACTTTTGGCAGGGAGATTGAGTTACTCTACGTAGCGACATCATTGCCATATTGCTCTATTATTTTGTTTTTACAAAAATTTAATTTTTTTACTTGTCTCTCACGTCGATTCTATTTGCATTAGCGGCGATTTGTTCACATTATTGCTTTGTAAGTAAATGCCCTTTAAATGATGCCATATAAAGTTTCTCGAAAAGTCAAAAATTGTGAGAACTAGCTCAAAATTCCTTATTTTTAGAAACTCATAAATAACATTTTCTCACAAACGGCTCCAAATGGTTTATTCAAACTTTTGATATGGATAGAGGTAATTGCAGAGTTCACGATGTCATAAAATTAATTTTGCTGTATTATTTTGCTTTTTTAAAAAAGCAACATTACTTTTACACAAATGTAATTGTTTTGAAATACCATTAATATTCACATTTCCAGCAATCTGTATATATTATTGCATTTGTGAGTGGAAGAGCTTCAAATGACATCCAATGAAGTTTTTCGAAAACTCAAACGATTTCTGTAAAAAGGATCTTTAAATTTACAGTAAACGACATTTTCATAAACAAGGCTCCAAATTTTTCAACCACAATAATATTCTTAGAGTAATTTTCGTTTCTGCCGTTAGGAAACTAAAAAATGGAGCAAATGTATAAAAAATGTTTGAGCGGCGATAGATGGCAGTTGGAAAGAGGATGGAACACGATTCAAAAGCTAGTACCGGTTAATGAAATTAGGAATAACAGGCCAAAGAAATTTGTAATAGGACAATCCTGTAAACAAAAAACGAATAAAATTCAATTGAATATTACTACGAGAAAGTCTGTGACATCCTGTAGCACCACCAGTTTAATTTTAAACCATAAAGTATTCATTAAATATAAAACTCTATATATTTCAATTTTGTTATATTGCAACGGCCCCGACAGGAGAAATCTCTGCATGAACTGTGGAGAAGGAGACCACCAAACAAAAGACTGCCTGCCTATTCTGCAAGGACAGCAATGTGAACCACCAACATCGTCCGGGCAGTAAATTTTGTACGTCGTTTCATAACGCGCTAGCCAAGCAAAATAAACAATGGAGCTAAAATTCCTGCAAATAAACCTAGGGAAAGGCAGGCAGGCACAAGACCTATTCCTGCAAATGGTACAAGAAAAAAGAATAGATATAGCCATAACAATACAATAAGGAAGAACAATACAGGAATCCAGTCTCAGGAACATGGTACCAGGATCTATCCGGCAAATCAGCTCTCTACGTCGCCAACCCCGATCTGAAAATTCGAAGGGTCGAAGAAAAGAACAAGAGCTTCGTATGGATCGAAGTAGGGTCTGTTCGAATCTATAGCTGCTACTTCTCACCGAATGACCCCTTTCATACATTCGAAATAGAAGTGCATAACCCAGAAGATGACATTCGTACCGCTACTGGAGAAGTCTTAATAGCCGGGGACTTCAACACGAAATCCTCGGAGTGTGAGTCATCACGAAGCGACAGAAGAGAGTCTCTTGTCACAGACATGGTAGCTAGGAGAACCTCATGGTGCTGAACAACGGAGGAGTAGCAACATACGAGAGATACAACTCGAGGTCAGTCATAGACCTGACCCTGTTCTCAAGGAAAACCGCGGGACAAATACACAAATGGACGGTTCTGGAAGACGTCTCTCTCAGTGATCATAAATATATAACAAAATAAAACGCAGGGAATTAAAGTACGGGAAAAGAAGCTGAAACCCTCATGGAACGTGAACAAACTATACCAGAAAGCTCTAGAAGTGTTCCTGAAGAAATAAGCGACCCTGAACGAATTAAATTGGACAGAAGGTCCAGGAAACAAACTAATGGGTCTAACGATTAATACAGTCGAGGAGGCGTGCAACCGATCTATGCCAAAGTGGTCGAAAACCAACCCCACTAGGAAACCAATGTACTGGTGGACGGACGAAATCTCAGAACTGAGAAAAAAAAAAAAAAACGAGACGTCAGTACACGCGCTCCAAAGGATCGCAGACATTAAGAGAGGTTCTTCGACAATGCAGAACGGACCTAAAACACGCTATCAACAATAGTAAAAGCCATTGCTGGACGGAGCTATTAAAGGAAATAGACAACGACCCGTGGGGAAAATCGTACCAATTTGTCACAACAAAACTAAATTGCTGGCGGAAAACTCCCGGATTGGATGAACATACATGGGTAATCCAAATCATAAAGAATTTGTTTCCATCGCATCAGAAACCTTCGATAGAACAATGCCTGCCCTGTAAAATTACAGAAGACCAAATGTTTTCCCCAGAAGAGCTACAGAAAGTATGCAGTACCCTTAAGAAAAAAAGGTCCCAGGACTCGACCGGGTACACAACGAAATTCTGAAGACAGTGGCAAAAGCCCAGCCCCAACTTCTTCTAAAAGCATATAATAGATGCTTGAAGGAAAACGTTTGCCCGAGAGTATGGAAAAAGCTGAAACTTGCTCTCTTCTTAAAAGGCAGCAAACCACAACACGAGCCAACATTTTACAGACATGATAGGAAAGGTATTCGAGGGCCTGATTCTGCAAAGACTACAGACATGACTAGAGGAAACACACGGTCTGTCGGAAATGCAATATGGCTTTCGAAAATGTAGATCGATAGTCGACACTATCAAAACAGTCGTAGAGAAGGCAAGAGAAGCCAAAGAGGGAGCAAAAAAAGTATTCTGTGCCCTCGTATCGCTCGATATCAAGAACGCCTTTAACTCGGCCCAATGGGAGGAGATTATCAAGGCTTTGATAGAGAAGAACACCCCAGAGTACCTCACCAGTATGATAAGGAGCTACCTAAGTGACCGAAAGACAATTTACGAAGGCGAAGGAGAATCCATTGAAATCGAGATGACCTGTGGTGTTCCACAAGGTTCGAAACATCGTCCTGTCTTATGGAATATTATGTTCGACAACCTACTGAGCATAAAACTTCCGCAAAATGTCTCAATAGTGGGCTTCGCAGACGATTCAATAATAGTGGCAACTGCGGAAACATCAGCCTTACTAGAGGTCATCGTGAACGACACCCTGAGAAGAGTGATGAGATGGCTGACGTCCAAAGGGCTGGAAGTGGCAGCCCATAAAACGGAAGCATTGCTTATCACGGACAGACGATCCTTCTCCAACCCAACATTCCTAATAGGCAAGGAAAAAATACAATGTCGCTAGAGCCTTCGCTACATAGGAGTGGAAATTGACAGGAAGCTAAGTTTTGGACCACACGTTACCGAGACGACGGAAAAAGCCCTAAAAATAGCAGCATCGCTTTCAAGATTGATGCGGAACACCAGGGGCCCCAGCGACTAGACGAGACGAATTCTTATGAGTGTGATGCATTCGAAAATGCTCTTTGCAGTCCCGATCTGGGCAGAATCTCTTCAAAACAAGAATTTGAGAAGGAGAATGCAGTCTGTCCAGAGGAAAGGAGCTCAACGCATAACATCGGCGTATAGAACTGTATCCGGAAGTGCTGTTCTTCTGCTGGCGAACGTCCCTCCTATTGACCTGCTTGCTCTAGAAAGGAAAGAAGTTTACGACTACTCCCATGAGCAAGAAGGCATCGGAAGGCGAACGCACCAAGACACGGATAGTGCAATTAAAAGTGCTAAAGAAAACATGATGCACCGCTGGCAGAAACGCTGGGACAGATAGGAGACCGGCAGATGGACTCATAGGCTCATCCCGAATGTATCCAAATGGATAAGCCGCAAATACGGGTCTGTGACATACCATTTAACTCAGGCATTCACAGGGCATGGATGTTTTAAGGCATACCTTAAAAGATTCAGCAAGACAGAAGACGCGGTATGCTTCTACTGCAACCATGAATGGGACGACGCCGAACATACGCTGTTCCATTGCCCGAGATGGGACACGCTAAGGCATCGCATGATATGGGAGGTCGGGTGTACTGTCTCACCAGAAAACATGGTTACACTAATGATCTGTAACAAGGAGAAGTGGACAGCAATAGAGAGAGATATCACCGCCATTCTCAAGACGGAAGAAGACGAAAGAAAGCAGTCATAGTTGAACCTGAATAGCACCTCGAAGTAAAACATCTGACACCATCCTGAAGTAATGTCTAATTGCGGTTCCAGGGTGGATAACGCCAGGAACATAAAGGATTTGTGGTTTTAGTGGGTAAAAATCTCACACTGTTGAGGAGTGCAGACGAAGGTCTTTTGAAGACTTCCACAGTTCCCCTCGAAATAAAAAAACAAACAAAAAAACAACAACAGCAACAACAACAACAACAACAACAACAAACAACAACAACATACAAATCCCCCCGCTCCCCCCAAAAAATTGTATCTGAATTCGCTCCTGATTTAACAGAATACATCTTCGCATTCAACCATCTTCTTGGGGTATAATTAAATATGCCAAATTAGCCAAAATTCATAATCTTAAAACTATTGACAGAAAACCTTTAAAGGACTCAGTAATGTTCTTTTGCTACATGTTTTGAAAAAGTCAGTAAAAACAATATCCGCCATACTTTGTGAAATTTCTGAAATAATTTAAAATTGTACTGAACGTTCCTGGTCTAGAGAAACGTGTAGAGATTTTGGAAACTATTCAGTTTTGTGCGGAATAACGCGTCAAATTGGTGAGTTATTTCGTGAGAGGGCAATAGTAACGGATTCGGTTGCTAATTTTACTATTGTCATGTTAAGGAGTCAAGAAATAATGTGTAAGTGCAATCGTGTTTACATTTTCGGGTAAAAAAAGTGACAATGTTGGCTGCACTAGCGCTCAGCTGCTCGAGGCTGTCAGATATCTCAGTGCTATCGTGAAGTGTTGTTACTTCCTGGGTTGATAATTTAGGTCATCCGGATCAGAATCCATTGCAGGGGTTAACCCCGCTGCTATATCTACATTCTCACTTTTGAAATGTATCGCACATTGGCATTGTATGATGATACATGCCCAGAAGCGCAGAACATAGGGTTTTCTGGTTGTACTCAATGACCTTTGCGTGTAGCTATTGCAATATCGTTGTTGATGGCACTGCTTGTAATATGTCATGTGGGGCGAAGTCGTGGTAATGTAATTTTACAACGGGTATATAATTTAATACGGCGCGTGCTATAAATGATGGACCCTGGCCTCGAGAATGGAATTGGGTACCACTCTGGTAAGAAATCCTTTCAGTTAATTTACATTAAACTGATTTTGCCAATGCGTGGCTTTATGTGTATATCAATATTTTAAGTAGAAGTAAACGTTTCGTCTGCAGCATGCAGGTGTTGATGTTTTTGAGGTTTTGCATAACATTGTCAGTTCAAATCAAGACTTGTATGTTTCAGGGTTATGGCACCCTACTCCAGTGTCAAGTGTGTATGGCAATCATTCAAAGGTGTGTTGTGATTGAAATTTGCCCTCTTATCATGTCAAGTGAGAAGGGATTGCTCTATATTAAAGTGTGTATTCTTTCAGTCCTCTGTATTATCATCCTTATGGAAAAGTGAGATTTTGGGTCTTTTAAAAGAAAAAGGAACAAGAAAATTGATCTTCTTGCTCATCTTTTGTGCAACATGCTATTGTGTACTTTTGGTATGGAGTTCAAGCACTCAAAGCATGTGTAAGTAAATGCATTGCTCCGTTCTTGTGAATTGGCTGAGGTGGTGATATTGGTTGCTGCAGAACCAGTGGTTACAAGTTGAGATTTAGTTTTTATTAATGAAATGTGACCAAGGAGAAATGTTATTATGAATCAAAATGTAATTCAATATTTTTTAGGCATCTTCACTGGATGCAATTAGCCATTTTTATTTCTTTATGAATTGACTAATAATAAGACAGTAAATGGATATAATTCCAATCTATCATTATTCTACAGCTCTTCATTTCTGTAAATACATCTTGTACTATACATATGTTTCATTCAATTTTCAACAGTTTGCCAATTTTTTCAGCCTTGCTTGCATACTCTTACACTGTAGGATTTAATTTGCTAAGGTAAGGATGTTTTTTGTTTTTTTAAAATTTATTTATTATAATTTGATTGGTTTGTTAACAATTGTTTTTTCTTATTCCTGCAGTCTGCTTATCTGTGTCTTATCTCTCTGGGTTGAACATCAGCCTCCTACTCCACTTTTTACTTTTGGATATGACAGATTTGAAGTTCTGGCTGTGTTCGGGAGTACAGTCTTGGCACAACTGGCATCTTTATTTATAATTAAGGAGAGCATTGAAAGACTTGTTGTTGAACAACCAGAAGTTCACATGTACGTTGTTGCTGTATTTTTTTATGGTTAAAATCTAGTATATGGTACACCCTTAGAGAAGCATGGCGGCGGGGTTTAAACCCTAATTACTGTATGTGCTCTAATAGAAATTAATAAAACTTACGGGTAGGTGATTTTCATGGTTCGCCCTTCATATGCTTTGCTCCTGCCGCATTGTAATGCCAATTTACTTTCAAAGGCAAGTTTTCTCGCTTCGCTCGCCCGGATCCAAGTCGCGGCGAGGCTCGGGCCTCCGGTTCTCGCCTTCACTATTAACATCCTTGAGTCTAACATCCTAGGTTGTACCGTATACTACATTTCAGCCTTTTTTTTTTCTAGATTACAAATTTAAGGCTTATTACATTTTATTGTGATGGGAGAAGTGTAGTGCTTTTATTTAGAGAAGGATAGGTTTGTTTATTCTTGGATTTCCAGCATTCTATTAATGTACGTTTCAATGGAATGAGTGCATTATAGGTCGGTTGAGATTTTAACACCAGTTTAATGGCATTGTATTTTGACAGTAGTTGTTGTACACTTGTTTTGGTTGACTGTTAATTTATGATCCTATTCTATAATGCCATGCAATGTAAAGTATATCCATACAAAACATTTGCATTCAAAGTAATATGTATATGTAGCATTTAATGGTTACTTTCTCCTTTGGGTACACTCTGCAACTTTAGTGCACTCTTTTCTGTAAACAATGAGGCTCATCATGGTGCCAAGTTCAGGTGGACAAATTTGTTTCTTAGCTTTGTTTCAGATATTATATTGGAACTTGTATGTATATATGTGTGTAATTGGAAAAATATTTCTTGTAGATCGATGTAACCTATTTATAATTGGAAACCTTGATGCTGCGTACATGAAAATAGGCTGTCCTGAAATGTACCCTGGTTGAATTATGCAGATGCAGTTTTTTTTAAAAATTAGTTTGTCTCTGAGGTTTTGTTATTGGTTTTTTATTCCATTTTTTTACTGTTAGATAACTTTGTGGTTTGTTATTATGCACACTTTTTACTAATATTTCGAAATGTCGTTAATAATATAAATTAATGAATTCATAGATAATACAGATGCATTTGTAAATATTTTTCACAATGTGGTACTACACATACCCAATTCATATTACGTGTTGTTCAATTACGCTATCTCACAATGAACCTGCAAGGTTTATATAGTAGTATTGTCTGATTATTACACTAGGCTTCATTGTTCAGAGAAAGCATGGGACTATTGTAATGGAATCATTTTAACTCCAACTATCAGTTGTTGGTTAGTATAGGTTGGTATAGTGGGCTTGGTAGCTGTTGTTAATATAGTCTTCATGATTATAAAGTGCTGTACCACTTAACCTGACAATATATCCATTTTCACTTTGGACCTAGGTGTTTGTAGTATCATTCTTTTACCCTCTACGACAATAATTCTCTGGGTTGTGGAGGGTACAATTAGTTTCTCCAAAAGATAATATTATGAACAGGAACAAGAAATAAAATTATGGTTGAATTATTGCTTTCAACTCAACTTCTGTTTTACAAATTTGTCTAGGCTTGTGTAATTTCTGCGTACATAAACTGGTAGAAGGCAGAATTTTCTCTTATTTGCAACATTGTGAATCATCTATAATAATGTTGGTTCGTAGAAAACATTAGTGGAAACAATTTCAAATTTAAAAATGATTACAAACCTGTAATGTGTGTGCAAAAAAGCAGTCTTGCAGAGTAAAATTAACTGCTAGTAGACATGGTAATTGTAAGATAATTATTCTAGATTGACACAATAGGGAAACAATTGAAAACATGTTCTGTTAAAAAATTAAGAATAGTGAGTCAAAGTCATGAACTTAACAAAAAAAAATGGTGCTTCTTAGAGAAGAATAAGAAAAATGCTTAAATTGTTACAAAGTTACTGCTGTTACTACTATTGTTAGAAAGTTCTGTTGTGAATGTTTTCAGTCTAGATGTTATTGAACCTCAGAGAAGGCAGCACAAAGAAGCTGTGGTATTGTGGCTTTTTTTGTGAGGAAATTGTAATCCTTGTCCGATTGTATTATATCTTGAAAATTATGAAATATTCTTAAGCAATTTAATATTTGTTTGTATTTTTCTCTTTAGAGGCCGTCTCTTATTAGGAGCTGGAGTAGCTTTTACCAGCCACCTGGTTGTGTTGTATGGGTGTAGTCACACTGCTCTTGACCATGTAGCAGCTGCTTCCTCTTCAAGTTGGCTTCAAGAACATGTGTCTGACATCAGTCAAAGGTTTGATTATTGTATGCATAGTCTTGCTTGCTTCTTGTGTGTTATCATCTGTTGTAGTATTTGTGACTGTCCCTTTTTTGTTCTGGTTATCTTTACTACTGTAGTGAACTTTGAACTTACTAGAATGAATGACCTTATCATATCTGAAAGAAAGTCAATAAATAGAATGGCAATGTAGCAATTGGAATTTTCACAGAACTTGAGTGATCTAAAAATTGGGCATTAATTCAAATACTTTTATTCAGAACTGAATATTTAAGCCTTTGAAAAATTAAGTTATCTAGGAAGCTAAAAAAGCTAATGGGTCTGAAAGGTTATCTACCAGCTTTTTATTACAAATGGTGTGCTACATTTCTTCTAGAAATGAAACTGACCAAATATTTAATTCAGCATGTATAAGAAAAATGAACATGGAATATTAATTAGTAAAGATTCTCTATTGACATTTTCTGATAAAATTGAATAAAATGTAAACTCAATGTATGATTCAAAAAATACCATGTTTGTTGTATATAAAGCTAATAGAAGTTATTTATTTACCCAATTAGTGAGAGTTTCATGATAAGAAGCATTATCTCATTCTAATTTTGTATTTACATCTGTTTGAAAATTGACGTAGAGAATATTGTAATTGCATTGAGTAGGATAATATGTACAGAATAACATCACTGTAATATGCATATGAGCTAGAACACTTTTTCTTTATGTAGAGTAAATGTAATATGAAATTTAAATGAAAATGCTATTTCTTTTGTTTTCATTTATTTGTAAAAATTAATTTTGATACATCAAAATTCTAGTCTTTGCCAATGTTGCATTTTGAAAATTTTATTTTTTTTAAGTTTAAAATTTTATTTTCCAAATTTATTAAATTCATTGTACTAGATTCAATAAAGTGGTTACTAGTTACTTGTCCATTATTAATTGTAAAGATTGTTACTTAATCAATTAACTTTCAAAGTTGTTATGATCTTGGTAGTTTTTTATAATGTGACTTGCATATGTAAGCATAATCATATTGTTGAGATTTCCGTAATATATTTACTCAATATTTACTTCAAATGATGTGATTTGGTTGTTCTGTTGTTAGACTTTATATTTAAAGTTTCAGTGATCAGAATATTCTGTACTGTTTGACAATTCTTGTTGTCTTAAGAATCATGCCCAATCCGCAATTTACAGTACTTGGAAAAATCACAAAATCAACATTAGAATGGCAGCTGGTTAAAGAATTTCCAAAATAAATATAATTGTTTAAATAATATGCAAAACGTATGGCCATATAATAGAAACACTGGGCTACGTTGTTAGTGGCAACAATGTTATATCTTCAGTTGTCTTCTTAACATGTGGGAGCATGAAAAGTCTAGTAATACATTTGGAAAACTTATGATGGGTGGGGCCTGTTTTGGTTAATGACATATGAGAAAGTGCATTATGAGCTGACATAGAGAGATGCAAGTTGACTAGTATTCTAAAACATCATAGAACTTTCTCTTCATATACATGTAATCTCGTTCTGAAATAGGAAAGCCAGGGTATGAAAAATCTGTGCAAACCTGGCCTCTCAATGACATATCATGGAAGTTAAGATTGACTTGCAGCTTCTCTATTGAATATCGCTGGCTAGATGAGTGGGAGACCTGAGAAATGGCATATTTGGAGTATAAGAACTTTCATGCTCATATTGGACAAAAAAACTTTGTATATTTTGAATGTGGTGGTAGCAATGGCAAGTTCAATCTAGTAGCCTTCAATCGCACTGCAAAATCCATTGCTTGAGCCTTTTTTTATGGGAAGATATAACATGGTTGTCATCTTTTGCAAAACCACTCTCATATTATGGTATTACACATGTGTGCATGTGTGTACACACCCACACAGTTCATCTTAGAATAAGTGTTACAAAGTTTTAAGATATGTAGAGGGATTAAAAAATAATGTATTTTGTCAATGATGTAGTGGAAATCCCATAAAATGAAATTACACATGTGGCCTGATGCACATATTCAGCTGGCCACGTTCTGACATGGTCAAGGCGATTTCATATATCTGCCGAGCATCTGTGCGAACAGAGTTGCCTAACAACCAGGTGCAAATGCCATGTGTATTAATGCTTATACCTCTGCATGCAATTTCCTGCTTTATATTCATTAACAAAACGTTATTCTTTTCTACCCTTCAACCATCTAAAAGTGCCCCTAGACATTTGTAGGATGTATTCTCAGGCTGTGTGTTGATATACATAAAACACATACAAATTTACACACACACACACACACACACACACAGGTGTCTCAGAGTAATTGTTTCTTGCTTCCAGGGCTTGTAGAAAGGTTGGAAATAACATTTTGTCAATGAGCAAGTGGGAAATTGCATATAATGAAGTTATTCATGTATTCCTGTGGCATTTGAACCTGATCTTTAGTCTACGCCTTATGCAAAGATCTTGGGAGGTTACATCTGATGCAGTGAAGATTTCATATATCTGTCGAACATATCAGCATTCACGACTAATGACTACAGGACGCTTCAGAGCCATGTGGCACAATGCAGGGCAATGTGGATTCTATGGGGAGGGATGGTAGTTAAAGGATCTCACAAATCTTTTGTTTTAAAAAGTAATGATTTAGATATTTTGTTATTATATTGAATTTTTAAAATTTTGAAGAGCAATTGCAAAATGTTTGTTTTGTTACTCTTAGTTTGTTTGGAAATAAGTGAATAGCTATTTCATACAGTATACAGTATATCTGTCTCGCCCAGAATTGATCGGGACAAATAAATTCCGATTTAGGAAGGTTTCCATTTTATGACTCTTGTAATATTGATATTTCATTCGTGAAATGAGTAAATGACATGACTTAATTATAATAAACATTTACATATAACGTGTTTAGTGTTACTTATTGGTGGATGGAAATCACCAATAAATGAATATTAAACATTCTTCATTGACAGTTTCTGAGTTTCTCTTGCTCTACAAGTTTGGCCTTTTCATCTAAGTATACAATTTTATGTTGTTTTTTTCAAACATGGTTAAACTGATTCTGAAACTCAAAAAAGTACACACTACCCCATGGCCTAGTGGCTGCAGTTGGACTGACTCTGAATGCAAAATGTATAACAGCCCAGAGAACTATAAATTTCTGATAGCCTTGCATGGCCTTGAGGAGTGTCTCTGGCTGAGGGGTTATGATTTTCAACATGGGCAGGGAGATGCGTGAAAGAAGCTGTGTATTATGTTCAGGCCTTAGCCGCCATCCTGATTGAGGTTTTTTGAGTTTACTCATTTGCTTAAAGTGTATGCTGGGTTGGTCCCTAGTTTTTTACTCCCAAATGTAAATGTATGTAACTTCAGTAGTTAGGCAGAAGAGCAGGCCCTATGGCCTGAGCCTCGCCATTAATATTATTATTATTATTATTATTATTATTATTATTATTATTATTATTATTATTATTATTATTATTAATTATTTTACCTTCACTGATAGTATCAAATTTAAAATTTAAAAAATTGTATGGAGTGCGAGTTAAGAATTATGATAGTTATGTGTATATTATAAATTTGCCTTCAGTCCATCTTTTTAAAGTACTGTTTTACTTCTTAGAGTATCTGACACTTCTTTGCAGCCACATTAGATACATTCCAAGTAAATGAATTATGAAATCATGTATTGTATATTACAGTGTTAGGTATTCTACCGTATTTAAACTTGATTCAACAGACGTTGATAATTGGTGTATTTATTATGATTTGTACTGTGTTTTCTTGGCAAATAATAGCAAGTCATATTTGACTTGTGGGAATGGTCAAGTTACATTATTTCTGTGTGGTACTTGTTTCAGTGTGTGTTCTGTTATGCCAGCCCTTGGGGGACTTCTGTTACCTCGTGTGAATCCTATGTTATTAGTTGCATGTACAGGAGGTTTCTCATTAGTATTGGCTGATATCTTGATTGAATTCAAGTAAGTAACTTTTTTGTTTTATTGGGAACAAGGGGATATTTTTGTTTCTTCTTCTTTTTGTTTTCGTTTGTTCTTTTTTCCTAGTGATGTAATGAATATTGTGAGCAGAGTTTCAAGCACTAACATTTTTTCTGGAATTTTAAATTCTAATGTTTTCACTTGGATTTGTTAGTTAATGCTTGTGGACTAGATTTTTTCTCCTCTCTTCAAATTATACATTACTTATTCTTATCAGATTATTTAGTGTCTCTGAAGGAATAAATATTCCTAAATAGATTAAAATAACAGAAGATTTATAGGAAATTGCATATCTGATTCAAATTTTAGCAATTTAATTATTTTTTGGCATTACTTGCAAGCTGAATCTTGCATGTTCCATTTTCTGTGACTATTTTTAAAAAGTATCCAGACATAGAAACATTTGATTGTACTGTTTCTTGTGTGTGAATGAAAATCTTATCGGCTTCACATGTAGCTGGTAATTCCTGTTATTTCTTCAGAGTAATACTAGAGTAATTTCATGTTCACATCTAAGTATTTAAGTATAGTTCTGATCAATCCTGTAGCATGTAATAAATCTGTTTTGATTGTAAATTATTCAGTGTCATTATGTCACATGGACCTAAAGTATTTTACAATTAGTGTTTTGTTTTTACTGTGTATATATGTCACTTAACTGCAACAAATTGAACGCGGAGAGCATTAAGTATATTATTTTCAAACCTCCAAAATCTTGTTAGAGGAAATCAGCAACTTGGACTATAGTGAACCTACTCACAGCAGTGCTACGACTATCTTACATATACCACCTACTTTTTCTGATAAATTTTAATTACTTTACCATTACATTAAAAAAATTCTTCTAAATTATATAAAACTAATTGGGAATTGATGAACATGTTAATTTAATTCTAGGGTGATTAAATTCAAGGAGCAATAATTAAGAGGAACAGACTTGTTTTAGTATTAAGAGTTCCTGGTAATACAAATAGGAAAACAACTGGACTTCTTTCATGAAAATTTTTATAACAAATTATAATAGTAAAGTATTTGGAATATAATGCTCAATTTTATTTTGTGTTTTTACTACCATATTAGTAGAAAATTAATAGAAGAGATTAGTGAATTGTGTAGGAGCTTTTATAAATCAGTGCATGTAGATTCCTATTAGTGAACTTGCATTATTGCAACATTCTCTTCTGTGTTCATATAATTATTATACTTACATTTTATATCTCCTTAAAATGTTACAGAGTGTAAAATTGTTAGTTATATTACTGTTATATATTCTAAAATTATTTTTGAAGAAGTGGTGAATAACTTGAGACAGGCACTTTAGGCACTATAAATTTCTAAAATTGGTAGGTAAAATGACATTTGAAACTACTAAAATAGGCAACAAAGGCAAAATAAAATCCAGTGGTGCAGATGCAGCAGCCGTTGCCTCTGCTGAGGAGGCTGCTGGTTCAAGTCTTGCATAGGCATGGTCATATTTGTGATTGTCCCGTCACCCCTCATTATTATCCTATCTCCTCATTATGCATAATTCAAGGTGTAACAACCTTTTCTTATGAAGGGATACAGCTGGAAAAAGCCGATCCCCATAATTACACACGTTAATCATGTAGCATGGTCAGAATTATCCTATATGCAAATGATAATAATAAAAAATAATAAAAATAAAAAATTCACAATGGCTGTTTAACACAATGGATTAGAATATAGATCTATTTGATAAAATATGATTTTTACGACAATTTTAATAAATATAAGGCAAATGTTTTGAAAAGTCAATTAGTCTTAAGACAAAATATCTGAGTTTCCAAACAATTTTGGCTTAGTTAAAACAACTAAGTGCTTTCTTCAATTTTCTATGGTTACATTGTGCCTTCTGTCAGACTCTCTTCAATTGAGAGAAAGGTCTCTGAACAATGACAGATTTTAATGGAGCAAATCTTAAACACAATAGGTCAGAGCAATCCATTTCTGCATCAACTAAATTGTCACCATTTAGAATTTTTGAAATATCTGTATATCTATAATTTTGGGAAAATACTTCTTTACATCATTTTTCTGTTACCATACCTATAATATTTCTTATTGCCACTTCTTTTTCACTTCACAAAATCATACCAATTATAGTTTTTCCCCTGGCATTTTCTGTTGCTGATATACAGCGTTATCCACAAGTTCCAGTGATTTCACTAGAGCAACTGCCTATCTTCATGTTCAGTAATGCCTAATGCCTCTGGCAAAAAAAAAAAAAAAAAAAAAAAAAAAAAAAAAAAAAAAAAAAAAAAACCGAAATGGGCTGTAATTAGGTAATTTTGCAACAGCTGCTGAAATCTGTGTACCTTATTTTGTCAAGCCAAGATGAGGAGGCAGGAGCAGATGTGGAACAGTATGTTTAAATATCTGTATTCTTGAAGGAAATTTCAAAATGATACTGTTTATATTTGCAATCAATGTGTCTACATCTGGAAATAATATCTTGCTTCTTCTGCCGCTTCGTAAAATGCTTGAGCTCCGCAAGTCAATACAGGAACATGAAGCAAATACAGGAACAACTGATTCAAAGCTTTTGCTGCTTTTTTCATTTACAGTGCTGCATCAGTAAAATAATTATGGAGCCTTATTAATGTCTATAAATTTGTAAATAACTACAATGGATGATTAGATCTATTGACTTTTTCTACATTCAGTGGTGGACAAAATTGATTTCATTGAATAGTTTTCTAGAGAAGAGTGTTCTGACCAATACTGACATTAGCTAGAAAACAGCCTGTGGCACCATTGACAAGACAATAGAAATCCAGAAATTGATGTTTTTTGTTTCTTCTTGTATATTTTTTCTCTGCCTCAAAATACTGATTGAGGTAACATTTGCATGAAGTTGATTAACTTAGCACAGAATCTTTGAAATATTAGTATTTTCCCAAAAAATGCCTTAATGGTAGATCTTGAAACTTCTTTCCATCATAATGTTGTCTTTGAAAAAGTTGCAGAGAATGGAAATTGTTGGGTTTTGACAGAGCACTGAAAATGAAAACAATAATTATCACTATCGCTGGCAAGGAAATATTTTTTTCTTGCTTTATTCCCAATGCCGGCAACAAAAGTTAGAGATTACAGGAAGAAATGAATGAAATCTTTTCTTTTTACTTCAAGTCAGGGACTAGACATGGTAGTTTTGCATGTTAATCGCTGGACCTGCCTAGCAGCTTTCTGAAGTGACACACACTGGTCCCAGCGCCAAAAACCTAGCCAAAATATGAAGTTTACACTTTATTTGCCTGAAATTTTCTTGTCTGGAGCCCTTGCATACAAATTTTCAAGCAAATCAAGCCAAACCTTTGTATTTTGGTTGTGGACATGTGGGACTAGTGTACTTCACTTCAGACAGATAGATCTAGCTTTTACTCTGCAAAACGATCATGCTGCACCACTGTTAAAGTATGAGAAAATATTTCACTCTTCACTGTTCGATACTGCTTACTCTTCAAATAAACTAACTAAATGTTTAAAAAAGGTCCAAGGACTGTTCAATGTGAATTTAGGCAAAAACAAGAATTCATTATTGAAATCGGGCATTTATCACAATCTTGGAACCTCAAACATATCTATCATTATGATCATTTTGCCTAAGTTCGGTCTCTAGTCTTACAGGTTTTAGTTTTCTATTTGACTTGTAGCATTTAGCAGTTTTTAAACGATATATTTATATGCAAATTGTAAAATTTGTTGGTTCCCCAAAACACTTTGATATGATATAAATTGAGAAAATAGAAACAAGACCAAACATTCCTCTCCTATAAATTTAAAGTGATAATATTAAGCTTATTTAATTGTACATGTTTTGTATTGCATTTGTTCAGAATGTAAGGAAGTCAAACAAATATATTGAAAAACGAGATGGAAATATGAATGTAATGCAAAAATAATTAAATTATGAACTTTGTCCCATTGTGGGAAGTACACATGACATAATGATTTATGAAAATAGGTCTACTAGAATTGTGATGTAAATCATGTTAAAATATTTGCTGATACTTTTCATTTTCTAGAAATAAGTGTTAGAAAATTATTTGTGCTGGGAACTGGCTTCTTGATGTAAAGTGTTTTGTAATGGGGTTTTCAATATAATAATGTGTAATGAAATCGTTTCAGAGGGTG
This sequence comes from Gryllus bimaculatus, assembly GCA_017312745.1. NCBI lineage: Eukaryota > Metazoa > Arthropoda > Insecta > Orthoptera > Gryllidae > Gryllus > Gryllus bimaculatus. Next base: position 7,694,983 of record BOPP01000043.1, read on the forward strand.
TTATGTGGTGGATACCCTAGCAGGCATTTGGATTGCTCTCACTATGTGGGCAACAATGCTGCCCATGAGTGTATATAGCGGAAAAGTTCTTATGCAGGTATAATTACATGAAATTATTTCAGTATTATTATGATAATATTTCATTTGAATCCTCTTGATTTGATTTTTCAGACCACGCCATCTCACTTAGTAGGCCAGCTTGACAAATGTCTTAGAGAGACTTTGACAATTGATGGTGTACTTGAGTTTCGAAACGAACATTTTTGGACTCTGTCTTTTGGGAAGATGGTTAGTAATCATCTAATCATCAGATTAGAGATTATTTTGTCTGTAAAATGTAATTTATATTATGATCTGTGAATAAGTTTTTTTTAATGTTTGTGTTTCAGGCTGGTTCGTTGCAAGTTCGTGTGAGGCGAGATGCAAATGAACAGATGGTTCTTGCCCATGTTGTTGATCGCCTATCAAGCATTGTGTCAGAATTGACTGTTCAAGTGTTTAAAGATGATTGGGCACTTCGCAGGGGTGTAGGAAGCATGGGAAGTGGAGTAGGCATTCCCACATCCTCTTTTCCTGTTATTCCTAATGATATTGCATTTGGAAATAATCATTCTCCCAGTAAAACAGGATATAGGTCATTTTCCACATCTGTCTCTCCTGCTACCAGCTTAGGTGACGCCCATCCTAGTCTTTCTTCTGGGAGTTTTCAGTCAAAAACAGACTTATCTGTGCCAATGAGCAGTAATTCTTACTTAAGTTTACCTTACTCGAGGACAGTACCTGGTGTTAGTGGTCTTGGCAATTCTTTGTCTATGTCTTCACATGCACTGAACACTGAAGCTGTGTCCCATTCTCATTCCCAGCCATCAAAATATCCTTCAATGACTGATGTTACATTTCTTCCTACTCAAAGATTTGATGTATCAACTGGCCGAAGAAAGAAAGAAAGTCCTTGCCCTGACAAGGAACATGTGAACAATTTTCAGAATTATCCCTTTAGTCCAAATTGCTCTGTATCTCCTAAAACAGCAATGCATCAGCCACATGAAGAAAACTTACTTATTTCTGGAGTAACTTCATTTGATGCTGAAAGCCTCACATACAGACCACGATGACAGTTTGTTGTAAAATATATATTATTTTTTGTCAAAGTGCTCTGTTGGTTTGTGCCAAAAAGAGAATATTTGGGACAAATTATCTGTGTTCTTGTGATTGAGAAAGCATTTTTTATTAAAATTAACATTACAAACTTGATTTATAATTACTTGAAAAAAAGATAGTCATTTCTTTTATGTGTCCTTGACTTATATCTGTTGTTAATGTGTAAATTTTTAAGTCATAAAATGGTGTGCTGCTGCATTATATTAATTGTTTTTGATAAGAAGCTACATCATAATTTCAAATTTAATGAGTCTACTTGTAAGTGTTAAGATTAAAATGTTTCTTGACTACAGAGATTTGGAAAATAAAAGTTTTTTTTTATAAAACAGTAATTTATTGGATTATTATTCTGAGCCTTTGAATCCTATCTTCTATTTTAGAAGTGTATTTGTACTTCACGCGGACCATATACGTGGCATGGATGATTAATGAATTAATTTTCGCGGTCTGAGATTAGTCTTCCTGATCTAGTCTCTGTGAATCATTTTCGCCTTTCGAAGTCGCCCGAGTATTGGTCAGCACGTTTCTTGCATATTCTGTGGAGGTGGCGAGCATAGTGGAGGGGGAAACTGTTTTATCCATGGCAAGGCAGTAGCATGCTCTGGTGGGAGGTGCTGGAAGTACTAGTCGGTTCTTCAGTTTGATAGGAACTGTGGTCGGGGCAGTAGGGAAGGCGCTGTGAACAAGCGAGGTTCTGTCGAGGAGTGTGAACATTTGTAATCATCAATGAGACGTAACGTGAAAATACTACTCTTCTTTTCAATGGCGTGGATGTTCGTCATCTTCTACTATCTCCAGATTTCCAGAGAGGATAAGGTTAGTTTCGAGCGGTGTCACTAAGAATGGTGCATGCTTTCTTTAGTAGAGCATTATAAGTCATGTTGGACTCTTTAAATTCAGCATATATAGAAATCTTCTATTTTACATGTGCAATTCAATTGGTAGGGGTGTTTCATGATGGACTGTAAATTTGTTTATTTATATTCAGGAAACTTCGCATGACAGTAGTGCATTACTTATAAATTCACATTACTGTTTGTTCATAATATATGTTATACGTCGGTGACTTCACGTTGATAAATTTTCTTGCAATTTGTAAGATTTATGTTCGCGTGTTATGTCAGAACAACGACGAAAACTGTGTTTATTCAGTTGTCAATATAGGTGTATCACGCGCATTGATTGTGAGGTTGGGCGAATGCGACAAATTCGAAATTATGTTGTCTTACTGCACTATTTAGAATTTACATTTAACCCCCTAAATGATATTTGTGTTGTATATACAGTATTAAGGCAGTCATAAATAATGTTATGCATTGGCCTGTTGACAGCTACATTTGACATTAACATTGTACAAAGCTGCTGTCAGCAGTGACAATTATCATATTCATCAAAATGAATTTTGTGTTATTTCTCAAATATACGCCCCGATTTTTTGTTACCTCTACCATGTGTCCACATTGTTGTCACTAGCATGGGGTCAACGCAGGCAGCCACCGCGTGGGGCCGATTGGTGTAGAACGCGGGAAATGGAAACTGCTTGGCGTCTCGTCCTGTCATGTAGGGATTGAAAACGTCACTCCACATATTTAGTGTCGGAAGATTTCATTTTCATTTGCTTGATATGAATATAAATGAAATAGTTGTTGCTAATTGTAAGCTACTTTTAAAGTATCTAGTATTCATAGTCAATGATGCGTTGTCTTGAATGCTAAGTGTAGTGTATCCTGTCTTTGAGTTCGCACTATTATACGAGTACTTTGATGAACTATTTGGATATTTTAACTGTTTTTATCTAGAAGTATTATTGTCATCATGTCATTATTTTCACATGAAATATTTCAAATGTATTATTTATTGTTTAAATGAATTTCATCTGGCATTTCTCAAAATCATTGCTGTAGATCAAATACTGATTAATGTAGAAACTTTAGGTACTGACACTTTAAATTATACAATTGCAAATCGTTTATGTGACAGCCAATTGTGTTAAAAAGGGAGCGCCAGTAAAGGGTTGCTTTTTGTTTTAATTGTGCCCGTTGGTCATGAGTTCTCGAATACTGTGTGCATTTATTCAATATTTTAAATATAAATTCGGGATTGTATTTACACTTAAAGAAATTTTTATTTCCTAAATGAATGGTTTTTAAAGAAATAACAATTCTTCCGTAATTGTGTTTCGTATCATTAGATTCCGAAATCTTAAATTTATTTTATAAAGTAAAAATATCGTGGTGTTGACGATAGACGAATGCGTGTCTGAAGTTCCATTAAGACAATTTTCACTCTGAGAAGAGTGGACGGTTCATAACAATCACCCTTGAAGTAGAGAAGGAACGCGTGTTAAAAATTATGTTTTTAATATTTATTCCAGTTGATTGTGTTCATATATCTGAAAAGTTTAGCTTGTTACTGTCTTTGAATTATAAAGACTTTGTACTAGTTATGTCCAGATAGAAGTGAAAGAGGATTAACGAAATAAATTATTTTTGAAGTATGTCGGAGCATAAAGAAAATGGGCATCTATAAAGCTATGGGCATCTATGGAGCATTACCCCAGTAAGGAATGTCATATTTGTCAAGGTGTACATGATAGCTCGTTGAAAACGTCATTCGTAATTGAAATCATCGCACGATCGCATGCTCAGAAGGTGCATAATGGCCTCCTGATCACTATGAATTGGAAAAGAAGGAATAAGGAAAGCAACAAATGACGTTTCAGCAATTAGCACTGCTATTGCTGCGCACAAAAGGAAATCGATTTGGTGTATTTATCTAGGAAAAAATAACAACGGAAACTGTATTAAACATTTGGGGGGAAATATACTCTTCTGTGCGTATTTTAGTGTACACACCACCATCTATGGCTTTCATATGTGGACGAAATGTTGCAATAGCCGCCCCCGTGCATGATACATGATGCCGTGCATGATTTCTTAAAGATGTTGCTCCATCAATGGACCAAAATGAAGCACCCATTCAAATATTTTTAGATATTTCGGAAGTTTTGACGTAATTGTCCATAACATCTTGCTATCAAAATTACCTTATGGAATTCGTGGTATCGCCCTAGATTGGATAACCTCGTACTTTAAACATCGATCTCAGAGAGTAGAAATACCGTACTGGCATGAATGGACATTATTTACATATCTTTCTAATTCTATACAATTGAATGTGGGGTTCCGCAAGGCTCGATCTTAGGTCCTATCCTCTTTCTGTTATACGTAAACGATACGCCCTCGTCTAATTAAAACCGAAGAACAGTTCTGTTTGCCGATGACACGAATTTTCTTTGCAACAAAGAAACCAAAAATAGTACGATTTCAGAAGCTTCAAATTGGTTTTGTAATAACAGTTTAATAGTTAACGAAGGAAAAAACAGTTTCAATGCATTTTTGAATTTCAAGTCAGCAATCGCAAGCTCCATTGAAAATGATTAATATTAGCAATTAGCTGATTTGTAAGGTAACAATATTTCTAGGTCTCTCAATTCAGTCAAACCTCAAATGAAATGTACGTATAACAGAATTAAACAGTGAACTAAGTTCATTATGCTACGCGTTCAAAATTCTTTCAAATTCCGTCAGTTTCATTACGTGTATTTGCAAATGTGCATTCCCGCCTGAGATGTGGCATAATATTCTGGGGTAGCTCATCATGTAGTACCCAAACCTTTGGATTTGCAAAAGAAAATTATTAAAATAATAAAAAAATGCCATCCGCGTGATACCTGCAGGCCTCTCTTCATTGAGCTCGGAATCTTACCATTGCCTTGCTTATTTATTTACGAATCTGTAATTTTTGTCAAAACTGACTTACTTAACAGCGGGAACATATTTTCATGCAATACTGATATTTATGATTACAACCCACGTCTTAGAAATCACATTCATCAAGTGTCAGTATGAACAGTTCACTACCAGAAATCCACATACAACACATGTACGTTACTTTACAACGCATTGCCAGATGACATTACACATTTGAAGTCGGTACACAAATTTAAGTTAAAAGTAAAATATTTTCTGCTGCAAAACTGTTTCTATACAATTACAGACTACACTGATTATCAAAAAGAAAAATAATGTTTATTTTAAGGCTTCCGGGTCAATGACTCCCATCTCGATCATCTTTTGGTCCAGTTTCCCTGATACATTGAGCAAATGCTGAGATGGCCCCTTGTTTTGCTTTTAGGTGTAAATGTAGCTTCACTATGTATGCGCACATTTTGTTGAACTCTCCTTTTGCTTGTAGTGGTAGGAGCAGAGGTATGGGCGAGTTACTATTTTGTTAGTAATGCAGAAAAGTCAAATTTGCAGTTTGTTTACCGTTGCAAATAAGTTTTCTATAACTTGGGAACAAAAATTCTAGTTTTTCAGATGTCGCTACTGTCGCGCTTTTTTTAAAAAAATATAATTATTATAATTTTAAATTTGTTTATAAGTTTTATTTATTTTTCAACTATTTATAGTTAAAATGATGGGAAGGGATTCTGGAAATCAAGAAAACGTGCGCAGATTATCTTCTCCTCAATACGTCACATACAGTTTTTTGACGAAATAAATGTAAATGCACGTGTGTATATTATGTATAATTTGCATTTCATATACTTTTTAAGTCATCCCTGAAATCAAAGAAAAATGAACATAAGGCATTCAAATTTCATTTTCACTATGTATATTAAATTGTTTATATTTTTTTTTACCGCGGTTGAGTGTATTTCGATTGTGTGAACTTTCATTGAGTCCTTAAGAAACAATGAACGATTGTGGACGTCAAAAGGCGTATTACTTTTTTAACGTAGCTCAGGCACGTTTTCAAGGTACCACACTTGGATGAGAATTAAAATCGCATAATGAAAGTCGAAGGAAGGTTTGTTAGTCGACGCTGCAGTGAATCTTTTTGTTCGTTTTCAGATGTTATTTTGAAAATTTCAAACTTTCACGCTTCATATGTGATTCTCTGAATATGTAAGAAATTGTGATGATTGAAACGCTTAATACCTGAATTATCAGTGGGCTTGAACCGTCTATATAAGCAGACTAGTTAAAATTTTCATCAATCTCGAGTGTGACGTGTTTCTATACAATTACAGACTACACTGATTATCAAAAAGAAAAATAATGTTTATTTTAAGGCTTCCGGGTCAATGACTCCCATCTCGATCATCTTTTGGAGCAGTGACGAGAGTGATATGTTCTTTACTCTGTTTGAAAAAATATCCATAAACAATGCGAAACATGTGGATAAATGATAAATATCTCAATAACCTTGTTTAATATCCGGTTTACGATCATTTTTCTTATGTTTAACTAAAAGCTACTTTAAAACAAGGAAGAACAAAATAAACAAATATACTGTATTCCAGTATATTTTCTTTCTTTACAGGAACTTTTTAATTAGAACATTTCGTATCCATTACATTTTTTAAATGTGCTGCGTTCTCGATTTTTTCTTAAATCTAAATTTATTATTCAGTGGAATCCGTTTTAAAGAGTAACTATTAGCGTTTAATGTTCAGGTCAAGTTTTTGTTGCACACCTGTAGCAAGTCTCATTTTTATATCACTGATTTTTTTTTTTTTTT
>BOPP01000043.1:7705456-7751400 GCA_017312745.1 Gryllus bimaculatus
AGCCGTGCGAGGCGCCTGTGGAAATACCGCGCAGAGATAAAGCGCGCACGCGAGCGCGGCGGCGGCGGCGGAGGCGGAGGCTGCGTGGTGACAGCCGACCGCACCTGCCGGCCCTCTTCGCGCCGAAACGCGCCGCGCTGCGTGTGCGTGGGGAGCGAGGGCGAATGACAAGCTCGGCGTAAAGCCACGGGCTACTTGGGGATGTGGAGCTAGGATAGAAAAAGGGAATAGTAAATAGAGAGGTTTTAATGGCAGTCCGTATTCTCGTCACGGTGGAACTAATGTATTTTACTCGTTGATACTTTTAAAGGATTGCGATGTCAGTAATTTTCATACGTGTATACTCTACTATTAACGCTTAAAAATATAGTTTATCTCCACTCACCGAATCCTTCAAACCTTGGCCGTTCCTGCTACTGATCTACCTGTCGTTTCCATTTCACCGTCGTCTGTGCAGATCAGGCGAAAGAGTGTGATAATTTGACAGAAGAGTGAGTGTCCTATGGTACGAGCCTCATCATTTAAAATGCATAATATTGTCTTTTATTGTTATTTCGATTTTTCATACTTTCTCTGCTTTAGCAGGGACAACTTTCACCCGTCCGACTGATGTTATAGGACTAGGATCGGACTGCGCAGGAACGAAATTCATCCTGACCTTCATGAATGTTACGCATTTAAGAATCTCTTGTAATATGACGTGATTGAAGAAGGGTGGCTCTCTGGACTTCGTCAAAGGTAATTTTGATATCTAAATTCTCCAGATTTCTTTCAAAGTTCCTGTGGTGACGACTCTTTCAAATGATATGACCATGGGCAAATTGAAGAACTCGTGCAATTAACAAATTTTTTTTCATTCAGTTGCCAAGTTATCATATTGTCTTAATTTTTCCACTTGGGACTTCCGCTAGTTATGAGTCAAAGGGATTGCAACATCGATTATAGAGACTGTTTTCTTTTCTTTGTCTATTATGAGGGTGTCAGGGCGATTATGATCAACTGTTTTTTCCATCATAACAGGCCGAACCCATGATACGTGCATCTTCGTCTCGAGTACAGCATCTATTTCATACTTGTAGTATACTGGAGCATTATTCCCCAACATTCCAAGTTCTCGGTGAATGCGTTTTGCCACTTGGTTTAATTGTGTATTATTATTATTATTATTATTATTATTATTATTATTATTATTATATTCCACCGTGAGCTGAAGAATTTTTCAGTTACTTGCGACGGACTTAAACTACTTTCAAAGGTTTCAATAAAGCGTATTGTAGAAATACATGTACATTTATAGTTTAATGTTGAAGTTGCATGCTCTGGAGTGGTTATAATCGATTTGTTAATTTCTTCTGTGATCGACTTCTCAACCCCTTTCCCTTTCTGATGCCTTTTAATGAGGCAACATGTCGGAACGAAAGAGAACGTGGGCAATGCATGAAAATCGGGAAGTGAAACAATTAAAAAAGTTATGCAGCCATATACTTTGAGACTATCACGAATATATTCCATAAAGAAATGGGGAATTATAGTCAATTATTAAAACTTTGTACATTAATGAATTTGGAGTAATTCACATTTTTTATGTAAAAAAAAAACTGCTATGCCCTTCAAAAACGTTCTCCAATCATCTTTGTGCTAACGTGTAGTCCATAATCGTTGCAATCTTCGCAAACAGTTTTTCTCTGTAACGAAAATAATAATAATAATAATAATAATAATAATAAAAAGAAAACGAAGAAGATTGCTACTTCAGGACCACACATTGAAGCGCGTTGCGGCAACCCAAGGACTGAGAACTGACACCGTATGTAGCTTCAGTGTTGAGAAAACAAGATGTCAAATCTCACATTAATAAAATATCATTTTTAATTTGCATTCAGTTTCACGTTTTCTGATAAATCTGAAGTTTTTTCTGTCCCCCCAATGTGCATGCCACCCCCAAACTAAACTTTCCCTGCTTCGCTTATGAGCGACATTTCATAGGCCAGCGCACGGCCTGACGGCTTCAATTTCGCCTGCACCGGCAAGAGCAGTGTCCTGCCGTTTGTTGGCTCTCGGGGGCTCGCGACCCCGCCTGCGGGCAGTGGCGTGCGAACGTGTTGCAAGTCATCGCGCCATTGCCAGCGAACATTTCTCTCTGAAAGTTTAGTTGTAGAAGCATTGTATACTTCATAATGCGCTGGTGATGGTAGTTTTTTCTGTAACACTTTGCAAATGTTCTCGTGAGGTTCTCTACAGAGGTAATTGTTTAGGTTAACCTCAATGCAAATATCTTAAATATACTATGTGCAAACGATAATGAATGGGTACTAAAGACAGGTAAGAAAGGCAAGTTGGTGGCATTTGTAATTACATTTTTTGTAGTATCAGTGCTGAACGACTCTAACGAGGCGTACAGCACTGATACTAACGTAACCATGTAGATATTCCCAGATTCTCCCACTACAGTGTTCTGCGATCTGTAATGACATGAATGTGATATTTACGAGTAAACTCACTTTTCAGTGAGTTAAATCTTTATGATGATACCGCCATACTTCCATTTTTACCAATAAAAAAATTAGACAAAGTTGCAACATAATTTTAATTACATAATTTAAAGAGACTAATCAAATCTCTCTCTCTCTCTCTCTCTCTCTCTCTCTCTCTCTCTCTCTCTCTCTCTCTCCCTCACTCTCTCACTCACTCACTCACTCACTCACTCACTCACTCACTCACTCACTCACTCACTCATTCTCATACACACACACACACACACAATGTCGATGAGAAGAGGATAAACCAGTGAATTTGTGTCAAATGGCAATTAAAAAAAAAAAAAAACAGTGTCAAGAAAAAACAACACACTTCATATCTGATACCAACATTCTTATAAAAGTTAAAAGAAATTGTCAATAGCAATTTAGAACAATTGTTGCCTAATTTATCTGCGGAGTGACAGTGACGTTATTTACCGCTAGTCTGTGCTGCATTTTGCGCGTTAGAACGCTGGCTATGGTATAGGGAACCTGTAAGAGCCGCGTAATAGCCGTTGCTTTGCAGTACGCTTACGGCAGAGCTGACTTTGCCATACGCGTACCGCAAGGAAGTCGTGCTATTTTTTATAAAATATTGATTACTATAGAAGCGGCAACCATGTCGATTCGTGTGTTTTGTTGTTTTCCAATGTTTTGTTTCCTTTGCACTTCTGACTTGTTTTATATGATCGTGACTTTTTTGCGATACGCGTATCTCAAATTCACACATTCGAATCATTAAGGAGTGGAGGTTAGTACTAGTATTCGTACATGAGTGCCGAAAAAAATATGTGTAGGTTGTGTAAAATAAACGATTTCTTTAGCTGATATTTTTAATAACAAGTTATTATAATTATTCTCAAAATGTTTCTGAGTGTCCAGTCGAGTCCCATAGCATAACACGTACACATCGGTGGAAAAAGGCTGCTTGAGTTTGGTGATACTTCCCCGCGTAACAGGCGCTTATTGAAGAACTTGAAAGCTTAGGTTGATTTTATTTCGAAAGGAAAACTTTTCTTAAATGCTTAAAGGTATCTTATCTTGTATTCGACGATAATGTGCCTTATTATTAGTCGTAAGACTGGTCTGGAAAAGTAAAACTACCATCCTACCGTAATCTGAAGTTAATGATTATTATCCTATAATTTCTCTTTTAAAATATCCTCCTTATATTTAAATCGTACATAGCATATGGGTGGTCAGACTTCAAAAACAACTTAAGTCTGTTTTGAAAATTTGACAGGAGCGTATGAAGGGTCTGACTTCAGGTTACTACTCCCCGTCCTTTTGGGCAGTTTTAAAATTTACTTTTACACCCTTATATCTCAGAGTAGACTTGTAAGCTTTTAATCCATGATCGACAATTGCTCAATTGCTCACTATAAACGTATTCGAATGTAATTTTTCACGGAAACGACATAAGAGGTTTTAGCATGTTATATGCGAAATTCAGGAAAACGACGTAGTTGTCATCTGGGTACCTTTCAGCCCAGTTCTCCGCCAGTCCCGAGGTTTTGAATTTTTCGCCATGGCGGCATCGTATCTCAGCGGCCGGGGGCGTTGGGGACCGGCCGCGTTTGAGCGCCCTCCCGCGGCTGCCCCGCCCCCGGCCGTTGAGGCGAAGCTGCTGTCGCCCCTCCCCCGCGGAGACGCCGCCGGCTCATTGTTTATGGGATATCGATCGGCGTTTGGACGCAAATCTCGGCGAGGGGAGCTCCCCACTCCCAGCGGCACGCGCGGTCAGCCCCGCCCCGCCCCGCCCCCTTCCCCTCCGCACCTACCTGCGCCTATTCCACCCCGCTCCATTTCGCCTCGCCCCCATTCCTTCGTGGCACGATTCGTCCCGCCCTGCTCGCGTCTTGGCTCGTGGGCGTGGGAGGCGAGTCTCGCCAGCGTCGAGGGCCTGGGGCGCTGCAGGTACCGTGGGCGTCCTCTTGCAGCGAAAGAAGTGTGCAGTGCGTTTTATGAAATTAATTGATCCGATGATTTTCTTAGCACTGTAAAAGTCTATTAGATGTAGAAAGTGAAAATTTGCTTTTAGTAATAGTAATATTATTATTATTATTATTATTATTATTATTATTATTAATTATTATTAAATATTAATAATAATAATAATAATAATAATAATAATAATAATAAAGTCTGAAATGATTTTACACAGTTATATTTATTTTCCTAGCGAATGTCCAAGAGGTTTAGAAAATGTAAGGGCAGATGATGAAAATGTAAGGGTTCGAATCCTGTCTAGAGGAATGAGATATTCTTTTGCTCAGCGCCCATTGTTGGGCGATAAATATTGTTAAATTGCCTTTGAGACCTGTCACGACCAGTGTTCTCTATTTCTTATTTACCACCCTTATACTGCTTAATTGTGTGTTGGGAATCTTCGTAATACACTCCTAAGTGTATTATGAGAGTAGATCTGTGTTGGTCCGAATGCGCGATCAAGCAAACACGACCGTTCACGACCGAAAATTTCAAACTGACCACAGCGTAGACGCGGGCTCACTCCGTTCGACGCATTCTTTCATGTTCCATAAAAGTTGTATATAAAATACTATATAAAACTCGCTCTTCTATTTTCCAAATGTTTGAGGATCGATGTTTCATGATATAGGTATGTTACTCCTGTTTTTACAAAATCGTGGATGGACTAATTGATTGCTCCATGTGGGGAAGTAATGTTTTTTTGTTTGTTTGTTTTTTGTGCAAGTGAGGTGCAGTTTTTTGTGTTCAAGGTTAGTCGTGTGTTTGTTGTTTTTTTCGTGAGTTTTCATAGAGCCATTTTTGTTAAGAGAGATAAGTCGTTATCATCTTGTATTCTGGATTCTAAGGCAAATGCAATTCCTGTTGTTCTACGCTATCCTTCTACTACTTTATCTATCGCTATCCTTCGACGTATCTACGCTATCCTTCGGTCTACTTTAGAGCATATTTTCGTGTATATAAAGTGTTTTTTGAGAGCAGGAACTACCGGCTTATAGTTATGAAAATAGTTTGAAGATCATGTGTGTTGCGTATAAGGTGTGTAGGGGTAGAAATGCTGATAATAAGCGTGCTTCTGTCTCCTTTGTATAGATCATATTTTCGCGTCGGGGCACAATCAAGAGTTGCGTTCAAGGGAGGTGGAGAGGGTTGGTTTATTTATTTTTATAGGTATATCTAGAGATTGTCCGTTACTGTTATACTCATACCAAACTCCTGTGTACATAACATATCGTAATATCCTGCGTCGAGTATGATAATCATCAGTGGAAAGGATACGAATATTCTCTTTGCTGTATAGAGAATCATTTTAACTTTGCACTGAAGAAAAGCGTTAAACTGCAGTTTTCGTCGTTACTGTGGACATGTGAATGCATGTAGAATGCTAGTAATTGTTATTTAATACTAATGGATATTGTTATAGTAGCAGTACTTGTACTTTTATTACAGCCACTTTATATATTGAGAATGCGTTGGTATTTGATACTTAACTTTCTGTGAAATATTAAAATTCCTTACAGAGCAGCAATTTGATAATTAATAATTATTTAATTAGTAATGATTACGATTCATCGACTTAACGTAATTTTTTGCAGATAAATAAATAAATGAATAAAGGTTGATTTTAAATGGGCGTTTTTATACATGCTTTTATTTAAATTATTTTTTGATGTTATGCATACCATTCATTTAGCACCAAACGTAGAATTACACTTGATCGAAAGGACCCTCTCGGTGTTTGGGGAGGCAGAAGCCTGTTAAGTACCGCGGCCTTCCAGCCCCGAGCGCGCGCGCGTGCGGTGGCCGGCGCCTCCCGGCGTCTTGGAATCGGCGGCACGCGCGCCCACGCGGGGCCCTCGCGCGCCGATAATTACGCGCTCCACAAACATCTCATTAGCGCCGGCGTTAATCGCGGGTCCCGCCCTCACCCTCGCTGCACTTTCGGCTCAAACGCCCTACGCCGCCGCCGCCGCCGCCCACACGGCCCTTTAATTGCCGCGCTGCTCGAAATTTGCGGCCTGTATATCGGAACGGGATGGGGGGGGGCGCAGCCTTCACGCCGGCGTGCGTGCGACCAACCAGCCCTTTTGCCAGATCGGGATGGTTCTCGGCTGCGCTGGGGTATAATCTGTTCCTGGGTCAGTAAAGGTCTTGTGGTAGCTTCCGGGGAAATTGAGAATCAATGGTTGTGAAGCCAGAATGTCTTCACAACCATTCATTCTCAATGGATTGTTCTGAAACACCACTCCGCGATTGTGACAGCCCATCATTATTCTTGTCGTAGGAATATATTGGTTTGTATTAAATCACCAATGCTTCAAGTAAATAATGAGTCTGGAATGAGCGTCAAAATATTTATAAGCGTGCGATATTGTTGTGGAAATTTGGCTTCGTATTTTAAGAATTTAAAAGAACATCAGCGAATCCACGTATTAAGATTACGTTTTTTTTCGCTCTGTGATTTCCCCACGGGTAACATGCCTTTTCTAATTTATGGAGGACTCCCTCCCTCCTCTTACATTATAAGAATAATTGTCGTCCGGAGAAACTGGGTATAACAAACAATCAGAATGTAACAAATTATGCAATAAAAACAAATAAGGATCATTATACTGGTAATTTTGCTGCATTTTAGAACAAAAGGAACCAATCACAAATAAGAAATCGCCAGTTGAAAGAAATAAAGAAAAGATTGCTTAGTGATATTAGATATCGGTTCGCTCTACGCACTGTGGGTCATAAAACGTTCGTTTACAGACATTGAATTCTGAGAATAGCTCTTCCATAATATCAGTGTATTTAATGATCAGCTTTAGTCAAAGGCCGATGCGGATCACGTGCAGAACCCTTGTGTAGATAAATATTAGTTAAATAACATGCATTGCTTTTGTCCAATTTGATAATAATTTCTATTATGCGCCGTTGAAAAATCTCTTCGGAGGTACTTGTAAAACACTCATTTCTTTGATTTATTTTTAATTATATTTTCCATTTTGATGAAGTACTTTTTGAAAAAATTATTAGTCTAATATTATTGTTTATGTTTTTCATAGTAGAGGTTGTAGATTACATTTTTCATTACTCTAATTAAATTTATATTGTGACGAAAGATGAAAAACGACGGAGGTATTCGGAGACTTCCTTTCCTAAATTTTTGAGTCACAGGAGAAAATCTGTGAATTATTTAGGTAATACTGAATAAGAAGGGGCTCAAGATGTGGTCAGTTGTGGCGTTTTATGGAACTCTAATCAGGAGTTGTCCCCCCACTTCACCGCTGTCTTTTATTTATCGTTCCATTTACAATATGTAGTACCCGTTTAGCTCGTCTCGACATCAGCCAAAATCTTGATGCACAAGAGATGAGGCTAGCAACTAAATTGATTCCAAATAGAAAAAACTACAACTTAATTGAATGAGTGTCTATTATTACTTGCAATAGTACCAAGGTGTGTCGGCCTCCGTGTGTCATTTGTATACTGATTAGGCGTTGACAGCCTCGCTTGTAATTCTGACCTTATTTTAGAGAAAGCGTCCTTTGTCTTTCTTTTCATAAAGAAGGAACCTCTTCTTTTCCCTTTCTTACTGCACCGAACTCGCTTTTCGATCTCACGATTCCATGTAATCGCGCTTTTACTCCCTGATCGCTGGGTCTTTTGCGAGCTTCTTCGAATTACAAAAAGAAGGAATAGGGACGTAACTAGTATGTTCCGTCAACCTGATTCGTGCACCAACCCGAGTATACGGAAAGTTCGATCCTTAGAGTTCAGAATTGCTAATTAGTGAATTTTGATGGATTATTTTGTGATGAGTTATATTTTTTACCCTTTTTGTGTCGCATACTATTGCCTAGAACTAAGTAGAATTCAATGTCTCCCAGGACATTTACATTCTTGCCGTATCTTTCACAAACCCAATTCATTGTCAAGTCGATTTAGTTGAATTTGTAGTGCAATTAATTCGATGTACTCCTGAAATGTGCTGGCTACAGGTATCGCCGATTTAAACAACCAAAACTTGTACTTTCCTATTGGCTTCTTTCAATGCTACTATTGTGCTACTGTGAAAAAGCTGCCATTGCTGAATGTTAATCCTCCAGATCCATAGGTCGTCAGTTGCCTACCAGTGACTGCATAATCTATTGCATTCTTCGTTTTACTTACCCAAAAATTGTCATACCGCAATTTGATTTTTGCCCATTCATGTACGCATGTTTATGGCAGGGTAAGCTGGGCGACTATGTTTATGGCCATCTATGGGTCATCTTAACGATTTCTGAGGTCCCTCATTTTACTCTTCAAGTACAAAGGAGTTTAAAAGCAATATGCTTAAAAACGGAAAAGTTATTTCTCAATGCAAGGTTAAAAACTTAATTCCTTTTACCCAGCACACATACAATATGTAATGAGAAACAGAGTAGATCATTTAATCCTTTCGCAAATACAACAGTTTTATTCACAACTTAATATATACAAAATTTAATCATGTCACTGTTGAAACTAAATCTGCCTTCAGAGCTAATGAAATATACTGTGTTCTATGGTAATGATCTCTTTTCAGGCTCCACCTGAAGGGACGCATGTGTATGAGTGTGTCCTTGTCGAAGTACTCCGTTTGTAGGAATGTTGCAGTATCCTGCAGTATGTCCTGTCCGACTCGCGCACCTCTCGTGTTCATTGCCCTGTCCGTCATCTGGAAACCGGCGTTTTTGCTGGGAGAGTATATTCGCTAAATGCTCTAAACGCTCTCCAGGGTCAAAAGGTCAAGATGGTTCGCGACGAGCGAAATGGCCCCAAATGGCAACGCGCCAAAGCGCACCTGTCGACGTCGCACTTGGACGTAGCCGGCGACGTCGGCGCAGCGGCGATCTCCGAGAAAGGCGTCGGCGCTGGTGTCAGAATGATCGATAGGAGAGGAAGCACGAAAGGTGTGTAAATTGGACAGTGCCGCAGCCAAGGTTACATTTTCTAAAGGGCGCAGTAGGTCTGAGAATTCTGAGGGTGGGGTGGCGGTGGAAAGAGGTGTGCAGTGGCGGCTCGCGCTTCAAGATCGTTGGTTCACAAAATAATAATGACTTGCGAACGGCCTAAACTCCTCCGCCAATGGAACACCGTAACGCGAGGAGTCAGTAGCCGGATTGGCCGAGGACGTCTGTGTCGGCCCTGTTGGTATTGGTTTTTGAATCACCATCCGTGAATACAAGAGCTTACTGAACTCACACTTGTCGCTGATCTCACGTTGGGTCATGAGCCACAAAATTTTCGATACGATGATTGTTTCCGAAACTTCTTCGTATGAAACTCTCAAAATAATTGGTAAACTAAAAAAATGAATATTCAGTCGGTCTAAATGAATTTCCGGATTGTTTGTTAAAGACTTGTGCGTCTCCCATTGTACACCCGTTAACTCACAAATTTGAAGGTTCCCTATGGACCATGACATTTCCGAATATTTTCAAATCAGCTAAGATTAAGCCGCTCTTCAAAGAAGGCAACTAAAATGAAATGCAAAATTATCGGCCAATTTCTCTTTTGTCAGTTTGCAAAAATATTAGGGGGACTTTTTTACGCAGGAATGGAAACCTTTCGCAATGAAAACGGAGCGTTTTCAGATAGCCATCGTGAATTTAGAAAATAAAGAAACAATAAAAAATGCTAACAGAGACCCATATATTCGTTTCCTAAAGATGTCACTTCATCCTTGGAACAAAATGAAGCACCTATTTGAATATTTTTAGATAATTTCCAAAGCATTGAATGTCATTGATCATTATAATTTTATTTTCAAAATTATCTTCGTACAAAATTCGTGGTATTACTCTACATCGGCATGTTCGTAGTAGATCTCGAGTAGGAATACCGTATTGGAATGATGGGCCATTGTTTACTCACCTTTCCGATTCAATGCCAATTGATCGTGGGGTCTCGCAGGCTTTGAATTTACGCTCTATTCTTTTCATACTATTCGTAAACGATATGCCCTCGACAATTCGAAACGGGAGAACGGAGTAATCATGCTCATCACGTGTCAGTATTAACAGCTTACTAGATAAAGTCACATATAATTAATCTACATTATTGTTCAGTACATCCCGTACATCCCCTGATGACATCAAACGATTAAAATCTACACAAGTTTAAGTTCCATGTAAATTCATTCCTGCTTCATAACTGTTTCTATACCGTCAGGCACTATACTGAACTTGACATAGGAAAGAAATAATTACTTTAACATTTATATTTAAATCATTTGTTATCATTTCGACTGAATAATTGTAAAGGAATTAATTTGCGTATAACAAGTATTGTGCCTCAGATTCTGGGTCTGTGATGGGTCACCTCCATTAGGATTTTCGTCCAGTTTCCCTTATCTTTTGAACGATAGTTGAAACGGCCCCTTGTTTTGCTTTTAGGCATAAATATAACTTACCTATCTGTGTTCGTTCTCTAAAATTCAGAGGGGAATATAATTATATAAATTATCCTTTTTTTTACGTTCTCACGGCAATAATTGATTCCTTCACGAAGGACATGATGACGGCTAGACAATGAGTAACATCAGTAGCGGATTTGCCTTTGCAAATAGTTTTTGTTACAAGAGAGCGAATATTTTATCAATTTTTGACAAAAACGCTGGTTTACACCTGTATTCATATTTCCATTTGTACAAGTGTTAGGGTGGGGATCCTGGAATTTAGGAGAACGTACACGGAATATTCTTCTCCCCATGGTATGTCATATACAGTTTTTAACTGACACTAATCCGACACGCATTTCTGTCTAGATTAACTGAAGTTCGTAGGAATAAATTATTTTTCGGCTGACGGCTCATTGCGAGATTTATTAAATTTATAATATCGCCCACTGGCTTTCCGTTCGGTAGGCCTCTTCACGAAGACGCCACGGCCCGTCGTTTTAAGCTTTGGGTCTAGAAGATGGATAATGTCGCTAATCACCGACAAATTCATGGGAATTTCCCGGAGATTTTGAGACGGTTGAAACTGATCCCTTGCCTCTTGGATACCGATGCCTGCCAATTGCCGAACCAGGAAACCCACGATCCGCTAGGTGAGGGTAGTTTGATTTCAGACGAAAGAGTTGGGATTTAGAATGTTGAATTTTGTGATCACTGTCGTTCACCGGCAAGAATTCCTCGTGCTTATTAATGCTTTTGGTGGCCTATCTTACATTTTTGATGCGCAGGGTAACTCTGCAAGTATTTTACCGGTTGTTGTGAAAATTGGCCATTTTTCTCCGACTTTTCCGCACTCTACCAATTACTCGTTGGAGGGGCCAGTTAGAGAAGCAGGAGCAAGATGGCAAGACCGAATCTTAAAGTCTCACCACTTTAAATTAAGGCACTTACAAATTAGAATTACAAATTTAGCGGGCGAGAGAATATTCACTGTGTCACGTTTCTGTAATGAGCGTGAATACTCCGCGACTCCGGACGGGCCCTCGCCGCGTGTGCAGTGCGGCAAAGGGAGGGCCGCGAATCAGAAGCCCGGGCTCCTTGATCCAGTCTCCGGACACCTGCGGACACGTGGCTGACAATGACTTACCGGCTCGTGGCGCCCTGCATCGGTAATGCTGGGATTCAACACGGCGCTGGCCCACCCTTAGCCTCGATGAAAGTTTCCACTCTAACAGGCATAGTTTCAATCAGGCGCTGGAAGGTTTCTTGGGGAATGGCGGCCCTTTCTTCACGGGGTGCTGCACTGAGGAGAGGTATCGATGTAGGTCGGTGAGGTCTGGCACGAAGTCGGCGTTCCAAAACATCTCAAAGGTGTTCGATAGGATTCACGTCAGGACTCAGTGCAGGCCACTCCATTACAGGGATGTTATTGTCGTGTAACCACTCCGCCCCAGGCCGTGCAGTTTGAACAGGTGCTCGTATTGAAATATGCAATTGCCATCCCCGAATTGCTCTTCAACAGTGTGAAACAAGGTGTTTGAAACATCAACCGAAAATCATCCGAAAACATCAGCTCGAAAAGTTGAAACAATGTGAGGTAAACACGGATGCTGTTTGTGCCGTATTATACCGGCCGAGTTGGTTCCCCTAAAAGTGGCTGCAGCCTGCGTTTCGCCGCCACTTCTGTCGGTCGCAGTCGTCGACAATCACGCAGCTCGTCCTCCCCGAATGTGTCATGTGAGGTGGCGGCCCGCGATGCCTGGCTTTGCCGTCGTTTGCGGCCGAGTGCTCTCCGTTGTCGGGCCCCGTGCGCGGCCTCCGCCCCCTCCGGCCCGAGCGCTTCTACGCCGAGCGGCTTTGTCACGCCCAGCGGGGAAGTGGCTCTCCGCGCGAAATTGCGTGCCAAATAATGTTCAAAACCGAGTGCGCTGGTTGCATCTCGGATTCATTTGATCACCGTGCGCGGAGGTTTTGCGTTTTTCGCTAAGCCGGGTAACTGTGTTTTCTCATTTATGCCCTTGTGACGATCGAAATGACGAAAGAAAAACAAATTATTTGTATTCATATTATTGATGGGGAGCTTGGAACTTCTTGTGTCAAACATTGTGCCATCTTGGGTTGACATGCTCTGCTCCAATACTACTTTAAGTAAAGACGCGTGAAGTAAATTTTGAAAGATTATTTATGTGAACAAATTAAGAAGTGTGTATTATAGTACATACAGTTTAGGCTCTTCGTCTTGTCATCTCTAGAATACAAAGTTTTTGATGTAGGCATTATGTTACTTTTCGTATGAGAAAAATGTGCACACTTCAATTTAGCAGTCAATTATCACTGTTCGCTTGCCCGCAAATTAACCCACATTACCGAAGTGCGAGTTCTTTGTAATTAAAAAAAGAGAGGATTAATTTTTCTGCCTAATGGCACTGTTGTGCATTTAGTTTCCAGTGTTTTAACAAAAGTATTGTTTTGTTTTGTTTTGAATTTTTTCGGTAATTAATTTTCATTTTAACACAGCATTCACGATACCGAATGTGAAGAAAATATTCAAGCATGGGAGTTTTTAAAGATTTTCAAGAATTACCGTTCCATTATGATATTAAAAATGTCATTCATTACTCTACTGTGTGTGTGTGAGGAGGAGGGGAGAGAAATGCACGGAAATGAAGTGAAGAGATGAATGCGATGTCGTGTTGTTGTGACGGGGGGTGCGGGATCGAAGCACGTCGTGGCCCAGTGCCGCGCAGGGACGATTGCAGCTGGCGGTTTGGGGTTCAGACATAAACGGGCTCGCCATTGATTGGTATAGAGGCCATGTGTGGTATTTATTGAACTGAAGTTGCTTCATTAAACTGAAGTTGCGTGTTGATGTTTATACGTGAAGTTATGAAAACAAGTAGAACACAGTGAAAAACATTTAAAAGCGACAGCTCCACTCAATGTGAGTTTTCGCCGTATGTTATTGTTTCATTCAAAAACGGGCCAATAAAAAGATAAAATAAAAATTATCTGGTGCATTTAGTTTCATAGAGTTGAAACGTCCGTGTTTACCTAGTCCCTCCCAAGTTTCTATTCCTTTCCTTCAAACTTTGATTTAGTCGGTATCAGATTATGCAGATTTGTGTATGTAAATGCACATTTGTGACTTACAAGGTTGTTACCTCTTTCTGTGCTGCATGAATTTCGAACTACCACTGCTTATGCTTCCGATGTTACTTTCAATAAGAATTTGATAAATTCAATAAAAAGGTGACGGATTTCGTGTTGTAAATGCACCCAACGCTATTAAAAAATAAGCCAAGTACTCTCAGGCTCATTGGAAATCTGCGAATTCTGTATAGCCCTGCCTTGTGCGCGTAACCGTGCGGCGTAGTATGGTCCAGCGTTTTATACCGTTTAACGTTAGCGAGCAACGCTCTGCGATCATAGGGGAATTTTCCAGGCTGCAGCTCTGTCTGAAATTGTCCCCTAAAAATAGTGGTCGAGAGCACCGCCGATGGATTTTCTCTGTGAACGAACAAAATGCGGGAGACCTACTAAAATATTTGCTTATGCGCAAACGCCATGCTCTGATCTGACGTTCCGATGTTACATCATTAGTGATGAGGGAAGCATGGTTTCGGGCTATTGTTGCTTCCTTCACGGAAAAGCTTGAATATTTTATAAACCACGACGAGAAAAACGAGAGAGAAAGTTTTGGTAGAATGTCGCCTCAAGAATTGGTCAGAGGTATTACATTTTCGAAGTTTTTTAAGTTTCGGCGTATCTAATAATTTGATTTAGCGTAGTTTTTATGTATCACATTCTCTTTAGTTTTGAAATAAGAGGACAATGCTGATGTCGGAGACAAACCATTACAAGAACTATCCTCATTGAAAACCATCTACATTCTACCTACAGCATGACTATTATGGTTATCCATAAAGGAATGCGTAAAGAATTTATCCCTGAACTTTATCACGAATTCATTTTTGAGATGGTTTAGGTAGACAAATGTGAACCATATGTATACCAGTGTTAGCAAATGAGGTAATTTTTTTAAGAAATGGACAATGACCGAAGAATAGTTGGAAAGGAGATATCCAGCCCAATCATTGTCCTCAAAGAAGTAAGGTTAGAAGATTCGCAGATTTCAAGATTGTTTGCGTATGTGCCCTGATACTTTTTCTGAATTCTTGCAATTCATTGATCCATGCTACTTACGTAATAAAGCAAGTACCCATAATGAGAATCAGGATCAGGAGAATATCTCAATGAAATACATGAAAATTAACTATAACATTTGAATAGATTCGAATAGATTCATATTTTATGAACCAATATGACATTTCGTTTAAACTGGTATTGAGAGCCCTGCCAGCGCGGTCAAATAAACATGTGCTTCGTTGATTCAGGGTGTAAGGGATTATTCGAATTCGGATTAGTTGCAACTCTGATTCCTTGCACTGGTAGAAGTTCGATATTCATAAACGCATCAACACACAAAATATAATAAAGTGAAGATATTTAAGGTTGCGGGGAGAAGGTTAGTTCCGCATTCGCAATTCCTACTCTTCGTTTCGAGACGGACCGATGTCTTTCAACGGTCTCTCAGCTATTCAGCCCTTGGCAAGGAGTAGGGGGTTGGAGTATAGAGGAATTACTGTAAGAAGAGACAAATTTGACAGATTGGAAAATAAATGAACGTCTTGCAGGGCGACGTTTACAATTAAACTGTAAACGAACATGCTAACAAAACGAGTACACGGGCATAACGTGCAATAATTGACCGAGACTCGGCTCATCCTGGATAGCCAAGAATGTATTGACTCCGGCCGCGGAAGCGTACGAACGCATAACCTGCAATAATGTCGTCAGCAGTGGCCCAACAGCCACCGTCAAAGCGTGTGTGCCTGCAGCCTCCTCCGGCGCCAGGCGAAGTGTGCGCGCATGCGATCGCCCCGAGGAGGTATCGGCCGCCTTGGAGGTGAGCTGCTGGCTCGTGGAGGGCGCGACGAGCGAGTGCTAGGGAATGACGCGGGCTGGCTCCTGGCGGTTGGTGGGAATTAAATTTTTTGCATGGTTGAAACTGAAGAAGCATTAATTAGGAACTCTGTACCAAACATAAGAAGCTGAACTTTTTTGCTAATGTTTATTTCATTTTATACTCTCTCTCCCTTAAATCGTTCCAACAAAAATCGCTTTTTCCTATGCGATAAGACAATTTATTTTAAGATTCTTGTAGATTTATCAAGCTTACATTTCCACGTCATATTCCCATTAATTATCTTCCAGATCAATTCAGCCATCAATTTTCTCTTTTTTCGTTTTCTTTTGTAATACCTTTAAATTACTTATTTCGTAACTACAAAATTGTTTGAATTAAATTAATCATATTTTTGTAACTTCTGATTTTTCATTTTGTTCTAATTAATTGTGGTAGTTCACCGTATAACTTTCTTATCGTCCATATTTTATCAGTGGAGTAATGTGCAACATACATGTTTTAAAACCTGTCTCTCCCGACTCTTCGGACACTCCCATAACTTCCTATCGAATCTCTAATGCACGAGTTTTACCAAAATGTTCAAAGGAACCATGCAAATAATCATCCGTATTTCTAGAATATCTACCAATATTAGCTTGGACATGATTTAATTGTTTCGATACTCAAATTTTATTTTTTCCCCTAAGCCAAAGTAGCATTTTTTTTACAAATATCACAAATCACTTTATATACATTGACTAACAAGAGATAGAATGTCATCCTCTAGAATAGTTTGTGCATTTGTCGTCTGGAAACGTGCTGAAAACGTTTCTGCGACTGAAACGATATATCTTTTGAACGTGAACTGCCAGCGGTAACCTATTTCCAAATTCACCGGAGCAGGCCGGTGGCTGAGCGAGTGGGAAGAGCGAGGTGTGCGTGTTTATGCATGTGTGTGTGTGTGTGGGGGGGGGAGAACAAGAAGTCTTTCGGTGTCGTCTCCCCGCCGTTGAATGATCCGGGTCGAAGTGTCCAGCGCCGCGGGGGACCTGGAGAGGCTGACCGTTCAGACGTTGCTTTTGTCCGTCCCGCTGTCAATAAAAATGGAGTCTCCGCCCCCCCCCCGCTGCCTCTGCGTCTGTCGACAGTCTCTGAGCCACGCGCGTCTGGCGTGCGCGCCAGGGTGGCTTGGCTTCAAACAGGACTGGCACCCGGGGTCGAAGACAGACGTGGCCGGGGACGGCCCCATCTGGGAGAAAATAGGAGAATCTTCAATCATATCCTCTCCCATTCTTTTGTTCGGTAGTTGAGTGAGGGTTTCTTGGTCTCAAAGTGAAACAGCTCTTAGTCAAAGGTTTCCTTTTAACAAAGGTCGTGATTGCTGCTGCTCTAGCAAGTCATAGCTATCATCGCTACCGACACCCTGTCGCATTTTGAACGTACCAATGTTTCGAGTGATACAGCTATATTTACGCTGACAAAACTGATCGGAATAGCAGGGAAACAACTTGAAAAGTAGCCTTAAAGTGACATTCAGTAGAATGCTTTGCGGTGTCGTGACATGAGGATCCGTCGTATACTTATTTATTATTTATTTATTTATTTATTAATTCGTTGCAACAAACCTAGTCCAACCCCTGCGAAATGTCCTAAAAGCTACTCCGTTTTTAATTCCTTCCCAATTGCCGCCGCTGGGTACTGAGTGAGACTGTGGCGCGTGGTGTAAGAGGCGCGTACGCGGAGAAGCTACCTGGCGGTCCTCTTTGACAATTGACTGGTGAGACGAGACGTACCAACTACAGCGTTCTCTGGAATACAGATATTAATGGAGGATTACTCCGGAAGAAGCGCACAACGCTCAACCAGGCGCTAAGAAACGCGTTGCGTCGTTAAATAATAGTAATGACTGTCAGCTGCAACACATAAAAATATAATAATAATAATAATAATAATAATAATAATAATAATAATAATAATAATAATAATAATGATAATAGTAATAATAATAAGAATAAGAATAATATTAATAATAATAATAATGATAATAGTAATAATAATAAGAATAAGAATAATATTAATAATAATAATAATCTATAGTGAATCTTCTGTTATAGCGTGTGTGTCAGTTTTCTCATGGTCTCTTTGTAGTTAGGATGTATTTCACGTACGATTATTATTGAACATTTAAAATGAATATTAACATTAGGAAGATGGAAATAAAAGCCTTGAGTGTAGTGCCTACATTGGTGTTCTACAGTGCCTATTGACCAATCTGGTGACTGTTTATGAATAAGGAGATGCTTTATCTTATTAGATTGTCAGAACTGATATTATAGGATTCGGTCATCAATGTCCCAACACATTTCTTAAACGGAGTACATTGCTATAAGTTTAAAATCGAATTTTCAATTTAATTGGACTTTCCATTTTCAAAAACGAGTGAGTTATTTCTGTATTTTTTCTATAACGCAATTAAATTCTTTAGAAGTAGCTATGATAAAAAAGTAAAAAAAAAAAAAGAAAGAAAGGTAAAATTTTCACGAATTTTGTAATTAAATGACTGCTAGTACTTACCTACCGTCATCGATTTAATAATGTAATGATAAATAAAATTTGCGTGTTGCAAGGTCCAATTTATAAATCATTGTTGCGATTACAACCCATTTGTTATATGAAATCTCGTTATCTGCACGTTCAACTTAATTTGTATCAAAAACTTATTATCTAAATCGGAAACCCTCTCGTCCGAAAAATTTCGAATCGCGTGCCGTGGAAATTGTTCATTTTGTTCGAAACAGCAACGCGCACTGAATTTGTATTTCAATTTTCATTTCACTTGTTGGTGAGAGAAAGCTGAGATAATCGTAGTAAAGCGAAGCAACTTCAAAACTTCCTTCTGTTAAGTTTGAAAATAATGTGTCTAGGTAATCTTAATTAACGTTAACAAAATTCTATATGTGCCAAATTGTGAAAATGAAAGTAAAAATCATATCAAAAACAAAGAAACAAAAAAAAACCTTGTAATATTGTGAAAAATGAAACCATCCATTTAAAAAAGGTTGTTGTTGATATTATATTGCAATTATTGAAAAGTATGCAATTGAAATTATATGCAATATATTAAATTACGGAATCAAATAATTTCTTAAAACACTTGAACACTTTACACGATGCCAAATATTTTGAAATAGTAATAATATATTATCCAATATTGTTCTATTAATTATATTTTTTTTACTTCTTTAACAAAATATGGGAACTTAGAACGAAATAACTATTTATAATATTTTTACTAACTATCATGACCCCCTTTTTTTGTTGGCTTATTCAAAACCCAATGAAATTTTAACATTTTCTTTTATAACATCCTTCACACAAACAAAGATTCGACGATTTTCATCTATTGTCATTTTCAGGGTAATTTTGAAAAAATATATGAATTATAATAATAGTACCGATAATTTTAGTTTTTCGAATCTACTCAGCCTACAAAAATGGCTTTTCTTTAATTTCCTTTACTTTCGTACGTTTTGCAGGAACGTTTCATGATAAGTTCTCAGTTGGTTGGCACATCATATTCCTGTTGGCTGAAATCGTGCGAACCTTATGCGCTTTGTAACTCATTGTTTGAAAATGGTTTAAACACTGAAACCCAACTTCCATCGGCCAGACCCTGAACTATGCGTCTTAAAAGCAGTACATCTTAAAAGCCAGATTCTGTCCACTCGTATGTTGCTAGTTAGTCATTAAGAAACATAAAGACTTGGACCCATGCGTTTAAATTTGTTATCATCCGGACCACGATGCAGGGCTTCCCAGGTGAGCAGAACCTCCGAAAATGAAATAAAAGGTTCAAAAAGTCTCATTTTGTACAATGTGGCTTCAGATGCATTAGTCGCGCTCGAAAATTAAGGATGTTATGGCATTAGGAGGCACAGTTTCTAAGTTATGCACGATCGATAGATCAGGAAATAGGGAACGTGTGTTGCTGTTTCCATGTGCACCTGCCGCCAATACGTTTTACGAATTTCAGTATTGCTTTTTACTTTTACAATTAATCAACAACCTCCTTCACAGCGAATGGAGGAAACATGATGGCTAAATCAACTATGGAAACTCAGTTTCTCGTACCCCTAGATCCCCGACAGTATGTAGGTTCTCTCTCCTTTAAGGAAAGGAGAGAGAACCTACCCTCTCTACATCCCCACACCTCACCCTCCCTCTCTGTCCCTTGCCTCCCTCCCACCCTCTTTCTCTCTCTCTCTCTCCCTTCTTTTTCTTTCTTTCTTTCTTTCATTCCCTCTTTCCCTCCCTGTTTCCTAGTGGGCCTTAGAAAAACGCAATTTTAGAGCAAGTACTAAGCCTCTTCGGAAAGCAACATATCGTTTGCCAAAGTGCGGTAATTAAGCTGGAAGACAGCGCATGTCCTGATGCGATGTGCGCGGTGGCGAATCTGAAGTACCTGTGGTTCTAAGATTTCTGGGAACTACGAAACAACTTTCGGCTGCAAACGTTACAAGAACTCTGTCGAGTCATCCAGAAAAAAAGCGTTTTTGTGATTTAATGTAGGCAACGAAAGTTCTGTATGCAAACTCTCATCCAGGGCTTCCTTGGCTTTCCTGGACCTGATACTTTCTGGAATTTTGTAGGTATGTTGTAGGCAATTCTTTCTTTGCACGCGAGTAAGCCAAAGCTATGTACATTAATCAGCTATATTACGTCAAGTGCATTGGGTGAATTTTTGATTCTAATGATTTTTGCGAGTTACTTTATTTCTCATTGGATATATTTTATTTGTTTTTGCAGAAAAATGTATGTTACCGGAATTTTACTTAAGGTATGATTGATGCAATTTATACTCATATCTATGTAGTTTAGGAAAAGTAGATTTTTTAAATCGAAATCGTTTTTAAAGGTATAGTCTCGTTGCAGTTTAATAAAATAGGAATCATAACATAACTTTTGCAACTTAATAAGCATCAACTTCCCTATTCGTGCGGTAGAAAAAATTGAAATTAATATCATGTTTTGAAGTTTATTATATGAAAGCTTTTATGAAAATGATTAAATTCTAATAAAATAGTGTAACAGCTCGTGGTTTAGTGAACGTGCCTGCGAGATAGCGGTGCGATCTTTCTCTAAATGCCGCGAACCAACAGTGGGCTTCGTCGTCACCGCGCTGTCCACTCCGGGCTGAGAATTAAAATCGTTTTATTTTATGAGAGTTTTTTCTCGTTCCTCCCGTTCACAAAGACGAGGAAACCAATTATAACTTATGCAATTCAAATCGCCTTTATACATATTTTTTCCGATGGCGACACAGCGTATAAAATCATCAATTGTAAATCTGCGTGGAACAAGGGGATATGCCTCAGAGGATGAAGTACGCTTAATGCAATGCAGATTAGAATTAGTAGAACGTGTCTTTCCGAACTTGGTTCCAGCGCGGTCTGCGAGTGTTCGTGAGGTTACTGGACGTTAGGGGGAGTAGAATATTAATACGACGCGGTTGTTTGGGTTGTTTGTATGTATATCAGCCGCAGAATTAGATACATCCTCATCTTTATGCCCAGAGGAAGCTTTTGTATTGTTTTATTAACAAATTTCTTTTTTTTTCATTTCCTACCGCATACTTTTTCTGTTCTATGAAAGTTTTCACTTTACATATTTTTACATTTAAATGTAAGGCATTAGTATAGCGTGTCTGTACAATATGCAGCGAGAAGTATAATTTTATCGCATTTCGTTCATGTAATAATCTGTTGATTGATGACTGGCGATTCTGATTGCAAGTACTGTCTTGTTCGGACTGATCATAATGCAGTCAGATACTAAACTTCATAGGAGGGCAGAATGACATTACTAACATGACTTGACACCTGCACAACATGTAAATAAATTACAATACTAACATTGTAGTCTCGACTCTGCCCTTCTGGTACAACAGACCAACATTAAGCAGCAAACAAACAATTAAAACTGCAACTGGGAGAAACAAATGTAACACTTTTTGAATGATTTCCTCTCAGCAAAACACATCGCCTGGCACGATCTCTACATGAACCTTGCTGGAAAACATGCAGTCGGCATCAAGCTTGCACAACACATCAATTCCAGTCCTACGCAGTCTCCTACCAAAAATCCATCCCTTTCACCTTCCTTACGTTCTCCATCCCCACTCTTATTTCAAACCCTACGTCCTCCTTTGATGCTACACCCGTTTCTCCCATTCCCACTACCAATTCGCCTACACCTAATTCCGCTATTTCCTCCTAACCTGTCACTGCTGGGACACATTACAACCTTCGACCACGTACTCGAGGTAAGAATGGAGTAAATATATAGCAACTACAGTCAAATGAAGTAGAAGAACCTCCGAGTAGGTACACATACTGCACCATAATGTTCAATCCCTTTCAAATAAAACTAAGTTTATCGAAACAACTCTACGGAACTATTTAAATCACATGGATGTTCCCTGCTTTACAGAACATTGATTATTTTATCATGAACTTTGCATTTTCCAAATTACATTTTTTTACTTGGCAGGTTATTATTATAGAGAAAACGAAGCGCATAAAGGTCCTGCATAAGGAGGTTCTTGCATTTACATTAGAAATAATATCGATTCTATCTCCTTGACGGAATTAAATGTGCATTCCGTTGAAAATGTTTTTGAAAAATCAATAGTACCTCTTCCTATGCTAAAAAATATATTACTTTGCATATACAGGGCTTCAGCAAAGAAAGCTGTAGATTATATAATATTCTTTAAAAAAACTGGAGATAACACTAAAGAAAATCAGCAATCGCTCTTTTGAATCCATTGTTGAATACGGAGATTTTAACATTGATTTTTTGACCGAATCTTGCGAGGAAGAGGTTTCTCAATTTCATTCACTACTTTAGTTTAGATATTACAATAAATGTACCTACACGGAAATTGCTCTAAAATATATTTGAATACATGTTCCATAAATTATAACTAATTTGGTTTAAAACTCCTTCCTAAGAGTTGTTGTCGTAGTCGTTTTAGATCTTTCAAAAGATTTGGACGACATTGATCATAACATTTTACTTTCAAAATTACCTAGATTGGTTATGTTCGTACCTTAAACAATGATCTCAGATATTAGAAATACCTTACGGGAACACCTTTCTGATTCTTTGCCAATTGCATGTGGAATCCTGCAGTGATCGAGTTTAGGCCCTATTATTTTCCTACTATACTTAAATGATATGACTTCGACGAATAGAAACGGAAGAACAGTTCTCTTTGCGGATGATACGAATAGTCTTTGCAATAAAGAAACCGTAATAGTACAGTACCAGATATTTCTTATTGGTTCCGTAATAACAAATTAATGGACAATGAGAAAAAAACTTTCAATTCAGTTTTCCATTTCAAATAAACAGTTCTGTACTCCACTAGAAATGAACGGTGTGCCATTGACTGATGTTAAGGTAACACAATTTTAAGGTCTTTCAATTCAGTCAAACCTTAAATGGAACGTTCATTTACATGAATTGAACACTACATTAAGTTCTTTGTGCTACTCCTTCAGAATTCTTTCAAATCCAATGAGCCTCCACACTGCTCGTTTTGTATTTTCGCGAATGTTCATTCCTGCAGAAGATATAGCATAATATTCTGGGGAAATACATTTTATAGCGCCCAAAGGTTTAGATTACAAAAAAGAATTGTACGAATAATAAGCAAATCCCACCCACGTGATTCTTGTAAGCCTCTCTTTATTAATCTACGTATCTTCCCATTACCTTGTCTCTTGATATGTGAATCAGTGGTTTGTGTTAAAAGTGACTTACTGAAGGGCGGGGATATATTTTCAGCGAACGCTGATGTCTATTACTACAACACTCGACGTAGTAATCATATTCATCAGGTGCCAGTATCAACAGCTCACTACAAACATTTTCATACTATACATGTACATTATTTTACAACACCTTGCCAGATGACATTAAACCATTAAATTCGATACAAAAGTTTAAGTCCCAAATAAATTTTTTTCTGCTGCACAACTGTTTCTATACAATTAGAGACTATACCGAGCACTCAAAGGGAAAGACATATTAATTTTAACAATGACATTTAGTTTATTATTTACCATTTGGATTATATAATCCTAAAGAACCTGTAAACTAGTATTGTACATCAGCTTCTGGGTCAATGACCCCAATCTCGATCAGGTTTTCGTCCAATTCACCTGATCCTCGAGCAAATGCTGAGAGGGCCCCTTGTTTTGATTCTGGACATAAATGTAACTTCAAATTACTTCTCCCTATAGCACGTCACACACACTGTTTTTAACATTTTCTGACGCAAATAAATAATAAACATCGATAAAGATTAATTATGTGGATGCGAAACAGACTCATTTGTGAGCGTGGGCGGGGAAGGACGCTTAAACCTTATCACCTCCTCTTTCCTGGGGAGGTGATCTCATTGCCTTGCCTTTGCCTTGTCCCGTCTGAAGGATGGAAGGGTCATCTCGTGAAGTGAACGATTAGGAATTTATTGACGCACCCCAAACAGTGAAAACAGCCGTGTCTTACGGTGGATCTGTGCATTTGGCATTCGGGTAGTAACGATAGACTTCTCGTAGAATACCGAGCAGTCGGTGTTCGGCAAATTTCGCCTTCTTCGATGTGTCCAAAAGACCGACACGTTGGGGGTAGCGCGAGCACCGAATGTTCGACGCTCGGCGAACAGCAAACCGCCCATTCCCACTTCTTCACACAACCCCTACACACAATTCCGCGCTTCGACCAACAGTCACTCGCAGTCACTCGCCGAATACCGAATGTCTTTACGCAGAATTCGAACCTGAAACCTTCAACTTCTCGTACCTGCAGCATGCCCTAAGCCCGTGTGCATCCGATGTCGGCGGCGAGGGTTCTTCTTCTTCTTCTTCTTCTTCTTCTTCTTCTTCTTCTTCTTCTTCTTCTTCTTCTTCTTCTTCCTCTTCTCCTCTTCTTCTTCTTCTTCTTCTTCTTCCTCTTCTCCTCTTCTCCTTCTTCCTCTTCTCCTCTTCTCCTTCTTCCTCTTCTCCTCTTCTTCTTCCTCTTCTTCTTCTTCCTCTTCTTCTTCTTCTTCCGCTTCTTCTTCTTTTTCTTCTTCTTTTTCTTCTTCTTCTTTTTCTTCTTCTTTTTCTCCTTCTTCTTTTTCTTCTTCTTCTTCTTCTTCTTCTTCTTCTTATTATTATTATTATTTCATTCTTATCAGTAAACATATCTACATAGATGTCAACTTCCTAAAATATTCTACAGTACTTTTACACACACAAAAAATTGTCGTTACTCTGAACGTGACTCTGACTGTGAAAATCTGTCCTTACAAAGTGCAACTATGCTCTAATGAATATGGTACGTATCACAGTTGAATGAGTTACATAATTTATTATTAATTTTTTTAATAAATATATTTTTGTGGAAAATTGTGTGCACGTTATTCACAGGTCAATTAATTTGTTTACAGGTCAATTAATTTGTCTGTGGGTAAAAGTGTTTCTTAAATTCAAACAGTGAATTTCCATTACTGGGATCGTATTTTCAGTTCCTGTCACAATGAAAACATCTGTATGTATTTATATTTTGAAGAGTTTTTTTCCGCATATTATCTTCATTGTTATTCGTTTTAATTAATTTAAAGAAATGAACGATAGTTTGCGATATTGCGTATGATTAAGTCAGGGTACCTGACGCGTTGGCAAGTTAATGCAATTCAGACGTTAAGTCGTTGAAGACACTTCTTGAACTCAGAGTTGAGTTCGCCATTTCCTATTTTGGGCTAGAGCCCAGAAAATTCCATGTTTTCTATCTGCTGCGTGCTTTATCTCATCTATTCATATTGTTCTTTCGGGTCCTTTTCTTTAGTCTTCATTCTGTTCTAAGATGCACCTTTCCTAATGTCTTTGATGCCTTCTATGTCTTATGATGTGCCCGAAGTAATCCAATTTTAATTTCTGTATTGTCCTTCACGTATTCGTTTTTGAGGAATATTGTAATGTGTGTGGAGTTGTAAACGTATTCTAATATTTTTTTTAAACAGATTGTTTTCAATTTTTTTTTTAACTTTTGGCTTTTCGATCCTAATTGGCATCTTTTTGTTTTAGGTCAAATGATGTTAACTTGATCGCTTCTTTAGTCCTCTGGTTTTTATAATATGGACATTTTTAAAATATAAAATGCTACTAGATTTAAATTGTTTTACTAATCCTGCAAACCTGGATTCGAGAGTTTTTCAAAAAGACTCCAATAGGGCCCAAACGTCAAACGTTAATAAATAATTTGAAAATACAATATCGTAGTATTCTGGTTTGATTTTCTAATAGGATTGGTTAGTTATTTTTGTATTCCATGGAATCTGCAGAAGTTTCCTGTAGTATAGCTATTCATAACTATAGACGTTCTGCCTTCCTTAACATCTTTCAAATATCTTTCTATTTTAAGCAAGTGGAACATATAATAAGATCGTTTTGTTATAACGTACATTATATATTAATGATTGTGTATTGTATTTATATTTGAAGTACACTCATTGATTTGTGAATATGTGTTATTTGCACGTTATTAACTTTTTCTTTGCACATTATTTTCACCCGTCCGCCTCGTTCTCACGAAATTACTTTGTGAAATTATTCTTGTTCGGATTTTATAAGATTTTTGGATGGTCTCTATGAGTGTTTCACTCGAACCTGTTACGCGTAAAATCGTAATTAGAATGTCTTTAAAAACACCTTTTTTTGTTTTTGTTACATTTTTCAACTGGACAACTCCATCTAAATTAACCTTCTCTCGTAAAACCATTTTTGGTAAAATTTTAATCTGTAGGCAACTCTGAAAAAGTGTGTTGCAAGGGATTCATAAGTACCCTTTCCCACCTTTCAGTTTATCTTCTAGTGGCGTTTGTTCAAGTTGACTCAGAGAGAGCTGTATGCCTTTATCTTGCGCATCGCGACGTAAATCAAGATTATGGTGGAAAATGGCTCCGCTGTACGTTCATCTTGGGAAACAACGATTAAGCGGGGCGAGAATTTACGTGCCGTCTTTGAAGCAGGCGAAGTCTTTAGAGAGAAATCGGTCACACGGTACTACAAAAAAGCATGTGTTCTCGGAATTACTATTACATTTCGATTTGAAAAATCCAATTGTTAACATTCATTTAAAGTTTTTTGAAAAAATTGTAATGAAAACGTAAGGTCGTTTATATAATTTGAAGGAGGAAATACTAAGTAATGAGTGCAAGCATGCATAGTCATCACGATGCGTCATCAAATAACTGCAGCTATGAATTGGGCGCTTTTGATTAAAGGCGCTTGGGACACGGTTAATCCATTCAACAAACAAATTTGAGATATTTACCTTTTTCGCTTCTGCTAGAGATTGGTAACCCACTGGCGAAGTATTGTAATACAATGTAATAATGTGTGCTGTGTCTTTTAATACAATAAATGTGATTTTTATCTTGAACACCTGATTTATGGTATTCTTTCAATTTTCCATTGCCTCTCCTATAAAAGTCACTTGAGGTGGCTTGCCATTGTGTGATCCTTAGATTATTGCAGAATCGTGTGGCAAAAAGAATCTTACATAAAACAGTAAATTTACAAAAACAAGACT
The DNA here is from genome assembly GCA_017312745.1 of Gryllus bimaculatus. Classification (NCBI taxonomy): domain Eukaryota; kingdom Metazoa; phylum Arthropoda; class Insecta; order Orthoptera; family Gryllidae; genus Gryllus; species Gryllus bimaculatus. The sequence continues at coordinate 7,732,986 of BOPP01000043.1, forward strand.
GATGTCATCTCGTTACTAATGAGAAGAAAGTTAAGGCGGATTAGCCTCAGTCGTGAAACTGCAAAACTTTACACTAATCTCTTCTGGGATCCCGTAAGTATTAGTATCCAGATAGAATGCTTGAGGTTTATTCGTACATTAAAAAAAGCATTGTCAATTATATCATGAAAGATTACCTTTTGATCCCATGGGTATGATGACTGTATATTTTACAAACATACCTTCGTGTTTCCTTGCCTAGTTTCTTTGTAACACAAGAACCGATGTGGTCGTTTTGGCCACGAGTGATATATAATGTAACGTATTAGCCAGCGTGCCTCATGGCATCTATTTGGGGACGCTTGGAAGAGGATTAGCCTAGCCACAGGAAGAAGGGTTTTTCCGTAAAGGGAAGAACGCGGAAACGGGAGAGAAGGCTTTGGGAGTATCCGGCCTATAGAAACTTTTCACCTCACATAACAAGCGAGGGGGTGGCGTGACGTAGTAGGTCACGTGGGCCTCGCCTATATAACAGAGGGTACAGAGCCAGTGGGTGGGTTCTGGAGACAGCGGGAGAACCTCGTGCGTGTGCACAAAACTTGGCGCCACGACGGTGCATATGCGAGCCAGGCTCGCGAGGCTGGAGTCACTAGTTGACGAAGCCTGCGGACTTTATGTCCTTGGGTGACTGCGGTCACGGGGGAGCGATGCTGTGTGCGTGCTCCGAGGTGAAGAGTGGTTGAGTGCCACGATTCACGCCGATTCTCAATCGGATAAGATCGCTCCTGCGATCGAGGCAAACCAGCCGTTGGTGCGCCAGAACGGACTTTGTGTCCCAGCGTGACATCCGGTCACGGAAGCTAGGCTTTGTGCGCGCTTCAAAAGTAGGAGTGGCGAATGCCACAATCAAAACCATCTTCAATCGGGTTTGGATCGCTCCCGCGATCAGGGGATAGTAGGTCTATCAGAGCTAGGGTGTAAGTAAGATATTAAGTGTATATATTTGTTTTGTTTTCTTTGTTAATAAATATATTGTTATACGAAAGCTCTGTGTCTGTGGTCGCTGTGAGTATCCATGACGTCACAATAATAACATTGCTTCCCTAAATCCTCGCATGCAGGTTTTCTGCTTTGCGATATTGATAAATCATTTGGAACATAATTATGACAATGCGTCTGCAGATGAGCGTGTTCAGCGGAAGGGTTTGTCGCCGGTGTACGTTTCGCGAGAGTAGGACGTGGGAAACGCGGGCAGAAAATCTCGCCATCGCTGCCGGTTACCATTATGGCCCTCTTTTTCCTCAAATCCAGGGGGGGGGGAGGGAGCTTGGTAGATCGATAGCGGTCGGTCGTAATTTGGAACGATCATTCACGTACCCGCACACAAAGCTCTTTAAACAGTTTTAAACATTAAATCACTTAAATTCCCATTTTCGAGTTAGTTCCGCGAAATGCTTCTATGACGGTGATTAGTGAAGTTCGTAACTTTCCCGAGTCGTAATTTTAGCCATCAGGTATTTACGGCGCGTGCGTGTCGCACTTCGGATGCACGTGAAAGGACATTGGATGTTGAGTTTATGCTGGCAAGTTAAGTAATTAGTAGATTTTTTCACTCTTAATACTGAGACGAAAACGCACAGAATTCGAAAAGTGTTGTCTGATTAAAATTTGTAGATACAAAATTGCCCTTGAAAGACGATGATTTGCACAAAAAAGTTGAATCTAGTTTTTGTTGGTTGTTCTAGTCGTTGCTAATTAAATAATTATTTTTAGTCTGATACAGATCCGACTGGTCAGAAATGCAGCGAAGCATACTGCATACTATTTTGATGCAGCCTTACGTAATTTGCGTAGGTACTATTCACGGTGAAAAAAAATATATATGAGTAGATTATAAATTTTCTTCTTTTGTTGAACGTGAAACCAGCTATTTATGGATAAAAAAATGTTAGATGCTCTTTATTTGTGAAAAGGTTAGAAAACTGTCATTTCAATGTGCGGAAGTTGGAACAAACCATTTTACAATTTTACTTCACGTTCGCTTGCGGACTCACTTTACTTTTCTAACATTTTACTGTTATTTTCTTAACTCCATTTCTCGTCGTGGTGGTTTAATACAATTAGTATCGAATACATTAAACATTGTTTCTTTATTCACATTATTTATTGGGTTAATATAAACAGTTTTCAGTTTCTTCGACACACTCCAAATCCAAAAGGGAACACAACGCAATTTACTGTAGTTTTGTTATTCCAGTGAAATCTAGTACCATATTTTAACCTTCAGTGCCTCATAAGATTGAGTTTGGGAAAACCAATCATAAACCAATCTTGTATGTCATTTCAGCCTCAGCTTATCGTTTACTTTCTCTTCTTCGTATGGTGAGAAAATATTCTAATTATGCGTCCGAAATTTTTTTCGGAAATTCGGAAAAAGTTCGTACAACTACAGTATTGAACATACAGATTGTTTTCTTGAATAAAATCAGTTGTTTAATGATCATGGAAAATAATGTCGTGAACAATTTTCAGAAAATACAAAGACCTTTCACGGGATGTTTCTCGATTTTTTAAAAAGTTTTGTAAACATTTTTTTTTTCTGAAAATACTGTTGCAAATTTTTTCTTTAAATTTTTCCCTGTATGTATAAAAGGACGGTAAATAAAGTGGAGCCACTCTCATTTCCGGCGAACTCTCCGCTTTTTCAAAAATTGCAATATTTCAACATTTTAAAACTTCAAAATTTAAGATAGAGATTTTTACTTTAATTAAGATTTGTTCTAAAAATAAACTCATTAAAAAAGCTCATGAACAATGTTTTGAAAAAACTAGTGATTTTTGTTTAATTTGTGCTTGAAATTAATGCAATTTATGAAAAAAACAATTTTTCATATACTGTTACATATTGCACGGATAGAACAAGAAACGCTTGAAAGACGCAGGTCAAATTATGGTTGGTTTCTGAATTTTCGAAAACTGCAAATTTATAAACAATGCGAGAAAGTATGGGCTGTTGTAGCGCTACTAGTTGTGTATGTAAGTGTGTGTTGTTGTGTGCGGGTTTCAGATAGACCTCCTTGAGTCAATAGTTCCGAGTCTGTCGGCATATTTAAATCCTTCATTTCAAGCAGTGATGTCATTTGTACATAATGTGAAGCGTACAAATGTACACAAACTGTTTGGCTAAAAAAAAATGTTCACAGTTTGCCTAGTCATCATTCATTTCAACTTCTGCCCTACCACAAATATTTAGTGTGAAATGCACAGAACGACGAGTATTTTTGTGAATCTTTCCATTTACACCTTCAGGTGTCAATGGGACGCTGAACATTCATTTGCCATTCAACAAAGGCTACAGATTTTCTGTGATTTGAATTTATTTTTCGACTTTTTTTTTTGCCGTATAGAATTTGTTTAAAAATCTTAAAGTTATGTTAATTAGATTGCAAAATATGGACAATAAGTGAAAATAAACAAAAGTCCTGCATTTTAATTTTATCGTAAATATTCTTTCTAGCCTGCTCTTTTATCAAACGGGTGATCAGAGCTTTTGTGCCCAGTGTGTGAACCGCAACGTACCCTGGTTTATGCTTTGAGTTTCACATATTTTTCTCACCTATAATATTTCATATTATTGTAATTAATACGGCATTATCTGGAACTATGAAGTTTCCAAACAATAAATGACTGAGTTTCAGTATTGGCAATTCAATTATTGACGTGTCGCATGTCTGTGTTCGTATTGGTGCTTTGATGCAGCTAGCGAGTGAACGAAATTATTATATCACACGTGTTAGATATCCGTAGAGAAATGAAAACGTAATGGATGTCAAACGAAAATCTATTATACCCGCAGGCGTCAGGATGGCACCGATAGTAACAGTTTGCTTTAGCTGTCGGTTCATCTGGTTAGATTTGGCTACGAACGATGCTTAACTTTCTAGTAGTGTTCAGTGTATGTACGTTTTGTTTAGGTTGGCGGAAGATGATATTCATAAACTCTTAATATTACGGTACTAAATGTTCGTGTACGTACAATATGTAGCAGACTGTCTTAAGAATATTGCTGGGATTTGAAGTGTACCGTTTGACCAACTGAAATTTAAATATTTTATTACGACAGGAATACGTTAACTACTGCAGGGAGGAGCGGTAGATTTGCTGTGAATACTTCCGAAAACTCTTTAGAATATTTCTTATTATAGTTATATTAGTTTTTAACATATTAGTAATGCGAAAAGTACATGATTTAGGATGACTTAATGTGAAGTATATTTTTGTTCATGCAATGAAAACATGCTTCATTTATTCCAAATTTACTAAAATGGATATGGGGTGTGAGGTGGTGTCAAGAAAACTTTTTTTTTGTATATAGTAACGAAATCTTTCTGATCACATTTTCCTTGATAATACTTGATAATTTTAAAATATTATAATTGAAGTTTTGGTGAGTTCTGTGAAATACTTGTTTGAAGTCTTCATTCATGTACGAACTTTCAGTCACAGTTAAGAGAGGGCTTTCATTTTCTAGCGACAGTTTGAAAGCAGGTATTCAGAAGTTCCATGTTCCGCGGATCGGACTCTTTCGAGTAAACAGGACGTGCGCCCCGCAGGAGCCGACTGCTGTTGTTTCCCCGTCAAAATTTTATTCCACCGGAGCGGGCAAGTAGCAGAATAGGGCCCTCGCCCTGGCCCCGTCCCCTCGCGCTGGGCTGCTTTCCTCTTCCTCCCCGGCGCGCCGCACCGGCGAAGAAAACTTCGGAGGAAAGACAAGTCTCATCAGCCATTCATTTATTCATGATGAACTTCCACTACATCGCCGAAGACAATCGTCGGTCCGCCGCCGCCGCCGCCGCGCCACTCGGCACGCGCTGCCGCATTAAATCACGGGATCGCTCCACGCGGCGCCGGCGGGGGAGGGGGCGCGGAGACGATACAGTGCGTGGCCGAAGGCTCAGGGAAGGGGGAGGGGGAGGGCGGCGATTTATCCATGATGGGATATGTACGGAAATGAATTTCAACATTTTTCTATACGTTTTATCTGTATTTTTGTTTACTGTTTATTCGTATATCTACCCTTTTGAAAAAATAAGTGTTTGAATATTCACAATTTCCCAAGAAAAATTCGAAGAGATATAAAAGAGAATTGTGTCCATTCAACATGCTTCTAATTATCCCTATTTATTTTCTTACGAAATGTGAAGCAACCCAAAAATTAAAGAAACAAAGAATTTGAATCCTTGAACAATTGACTAAAGTTCCTGGGCATTCAATTTCTGTTACTAAAATGGTAATGTTACGAAAATTAAGAAATTGAAAATAGCAATAATGTAATTTTCGGCTTTTAAAAAGTATGTTCCAAATTTGGACCCCTGTGTTTCGCATAATTACGCTCCGAGGAATTTAATATGTGATGTACACAAAATAGGCGTAAGACAAACGTGCTGGTATGTAAATTATATTCAGTAAAATATATTCACAGAAACTCTTTTATAAATTTGTAAAAAAAATTTTCATACTTTTAGAAAAATAAAAAAACCCTTAAGTTATAAGATTCGTATCACAAAAGGTGACTGTCACCACACAGTCATCACCACGCTTCTGATTCTTTTGCGTGTATTTAGAAACCGCAGATAATGGTAACAATAACCAGTTTGGCTGTACCGTCTTTTTCCGATATTGAAAGAACTGATGAGTTATGAACGAAGATATCATAAGAAGTATGAAAAGTAACCAAAGTTGTTTTACCCAAATAGCTATTTGCCAAAGTGTATGTCGAACTCGCAAATTATTGTTAGGGAGTTTAACCACGCAATAGTGTACAGCAATCGACTGCAGTCTCTGCGCATGCGCCAACTCAAAATCGAATTCGAAGTGAAAGTGGAGTCCGTTAATCTGCCGGATTAAACGCGCGACCTATATCGCATGCTAATCGATCTCTCGTTCATACTAGATCAAAGTTGCCCCCAATTTTGGCGGCAGTGTGTATTGCGAACTGTATATTTCCATGATGTAACATGAAGTTGATGGCGTTCATCTTTATGCATAATTATCTATATATAGTATTATATTTATTTAATAATAGAATAATTATATAAAATACATTAAACAAATCAGTGGTTACTGGGCAACTCGAGTCGAACAAACAGGAAACAAAGATGTGGTTTTATTGGAATTTAACGCACTTTGTCGAAACTTCTTCCATTTCGACCTAAAAGTTTGTGCAAAACCTCTTTTTCGACTTCTCCCTCTATTGATTTCGATATTGCTGTCGATTGCTGTACGCTAGGCAGTCTGTGCATCTTAACAGATTACAACATTTCTATCGATCTAACCAAACTGTAGTTCCTACCAATTTTAAACTCGCCCTTTAATTTTTGGGGGCACTTTAATTACTCGTAAGACATTTTGAAAATTTTATCAAGATGTCTCCGTTTTTTCCCTTTATCTTTTTCCCTTTATCTTGTTCGAATACAGTAAAGTGTACGTAATAACATAGAAGAGGTCGAAATTTCATTAAAACCTCTGACATCTCGATAGTTACAAAATTTCAGTTATTTTCGAGACTATGCAACATCATTGTAGACAGACAATCTCTCCTATTTTTTCGTCGCTTCGTATACATTTTCTTCAAAATAGCAATTTTCTCATAATTTTGAATAAAATTTTGAGAATGTTTCACGAATACGTAGACATTGTTTTCCACACAGAATTCTATCTCGAGTGACTTTGTTGGATGGGTCGTGCCCGCGAAAGTGAGTCGCCACTGTAGCGTAGTGTATAAGAGCGATAAACGTAGAATCTATGCTTCTACGTTCTATAGTTCAAATCCCAGTCCTGGTAAATATTTTAGTGGGTTGGTAATATTCGCAGAAGCAACTGGTGGTCAATGTGGCAATCCTCAAGTGATGTAACCCGTCGCTTATTGCGAAGACGTACGCAACGGAGGTCTAATGTAGAAACTTTTTCGCGCGGATTCAGCAAGTATTCCGCGCTGTTGTAGCACCACCAGTTCTAAACTAGACTTGTCGATTCCGGGACGCAGGCGGCGACCTCCAGCTGCACCGGCAACGGCGCCGCGCCGCCTTATCGCGGCTCCAGGGACCTTCCGCGCTGCGACGCCGTCGCCTCCCGAACCTCCGACCGGCCTCTTGCCGATGGTGCTTGGTGCGTCGGCTCCTGGTCGCGGGAGAAAAAGTTCTCCGCAAGGGAAGTAGGGGCGTTTGGTTCCTGATCTTCAGAGTCAATTCAGATTTTCTTTTGAAACGGTATCCCCTTGTGCCTGAAAACGTCAAAATTGTCACTTCCTAACCTCGTTCAGTGTTAGCAAGCGGTCGAATTTCTGTTTCTGTGGAAAAAATTACAGAATAGAGAGTGAAAATAAAATGATGATAAAACATGTTGATTTTATGAAAGAATTACAAAGGAATATGTAACATTATTCCAGAAACAGCAAAAATGAACGGAAACTAGTCGGGCAATTCGTAAACAGTTGGTTAAAAATCTATATGTATCTATGGTATACGAAATTGTTGTTAAATACATGATAGTTGTATTGGGTATCTACAAATCGCAAGTCTGATTGATTAACCCACCAATGCCTTTTCTCAATTTATTAGCATTGTGCTTTCTTGGATTTTTCCCCCGATGGCCCGAATCATTCCACAGATGCTCTTCATTTTTTGTAATGAGAGTACAGAAGGCATGTAATGGATTGCAGTGCATTTGCAAATATTAATTTCCTTCACTACGTACCATGTATTTGTTAATGCGGGAATACAGTTCAAGAAATATAATGCGGTCTTAGATTATTCAGAAATACAGAGATAACGCAGCGGATATCAAAGGATTACTGTAATTGTTTGTGTGAGTGTTTTTTGTACTTCGGGTATTCCTATATTCTAAATAAAATATTTATTACTGAGGTGAAATGATTTCGTAGACCAGACTAGCCCTTTCATCAACACTTGGCGTGTTAGTGATGGGAATGGAATCGGAAGACTGCGCATGAGGTGCTGTGCAGATGGCTTCTTTTCAGCGGCGCAAGGAATTTCTCGCAATGCGGGTGACGGCGTGTCCTAGTCCAAGACGCTGGGGCGTTGCACGCGATGGAGAATACGGTGAGCGAGTGGGAAGACTACGATGGGAGGTCCCCGCCTCGGCGGAGGCAGAGACAGCAGCGATCGCCCCGGGCGCGACGCCGCGGGCGTCGGGGGGAAGGGGGCGGGGCTCAATTACATTAACAAGCGTCCCCAGTCGCGGCGTTTCCGAACCCATTGTTACGGCTAATGAAGCGAGGTTTCCCTCGGCGCCGGCGACGCAGCCTGCCGCGGAGAAGGCGCCGCCGACGTCTGGGGGCGTCTCGGCCGGCGCGAAGGCCGCGCCGCTGCCTGGCCGCGCCTCGGCGAGCTGCCATCGTGACCTTCGCCGGGGGCGGACACAGTTGCGGAAATGGAGGTCACCGATAAGCCTCCGCCCCGCCGACCACCAGTTAATTTTAAGCGGCGCGATAACGGGGCCGACTTCGTACGGCGGCGGCGGCGGCGGCGCCGATGCTGATGCTGCGATGGGTTGGGACGACTGCGGCGGAGGCGGCGTGGAGATAGTGGTGTTAACTCTGTTTACCACAAGCGATCTGCGGGGCGTGGTATTGCAGATTAATTTGGATCTACGAGGGCTCCCCGACGACTGGCGTGAATCACAGAGAGCGGGGGCATCGGTTGAGGTTTCCGCCATGCGTCTCTCTGTTTCCGATGAATGTTGATTTGGTTATATTGTGCCCGGCCTCAATTTGCATATTGCAGGACTGAATTTTGGGTTATGGGCTATCTGCATCACCCTTTGCACATTGCAAATTTTCTTCGTGAATAAGATACAATATTCGAATTGTTTACGGCAGCAGAATCCACTGAGCATGGATATTGCATTTCTACTAACGATTTCAACTTTTTTTAACATATCTGTTTTGTGTAAATGGTTACGTGTTATGGTGATTTTAATATGCGAAATCCGTGTATATTTTTTTATCGTAATATACGTAGATAAAGTGATTTATTTCAGCAGTGAGCAGTGATAAACCAAAGAAAACACGTACGTCGCAAGTACCGTTCAGATAGATAAATGCATAGTTGTATTGTGAGTTGCAAAACCAGACTTCAATCACTTCTCGTCTTCAGTCAGTTCCCACACAACGAACAGTTTCCATCAAGAGAATAATGAATTGAATAACTCGCGTGGTAGCGTTTTGTGAGGTGGTTTTGTGTCACTTCGCCATCCTCTGCTCAACCCCTCCGCGCCTCCCGCCGTTGCGTTGCAGTGAGCCTGGTCCACCCTCTGCGACGTCTTTCGCCCAGCAAGCCCTCTTCCTCCGTCGTCGTCCGACCTTCTACTGCCTTCCGCTGAAAAGATTTCGGAAGGCGAAACGCGCTTGCGCCAGGAATACTCGTCCCTCTATTTGGTTCCGTTCTGCTCCTTGTTCCTTCTGTCTGGCGCTCGTTACTTAGCATTAGCCATCCTTTGCTTTTAATTAGTCTCTCCTCGCGTTCCACGTTTTGTGAATACGATTAATGGGGCATGTGGCAGTGTAGTGGGATGGTTCCTGTGTTTCTGGATCGATTGGTCGTGGCCGTTCTGCCCTTGACATTTTATCATCTTGTGTTAATGAATGCGGTTATTCGTTATGCCTCTATAATGGAGATGTGCGGTGTATGATTACTTTTTGGTCAATGACCGCTTTCTTCTTGCTGGATCTAGCCCAGTTGCTGAAGATGCATAGATTGAAACCTCAGATGGACCTATATTTGCATACGAACGGCGCATCAGCTTTCACTAACCTCTATATGCATGACGATGAAAACTTTTCGTTTGGCGCTACTGGAACAGTAATTGAAGTCATATTTGAAATATTTCCGTGGTTTTAGACATATGGTCTGGTAGACGTTTCAAGACATTGAATTAAGCTGATTACTGACACATGGTTTTTATCCCGAAAGAGTTCAACTACATCAGCACGTATAACAAGGCAAAAACATGTTTGATGACGAATCTGACGAATAAATCACATTATGATTTTGCTATCCAGATTGTGAGCAAGAGTTCAGAATTGTCATTTTTATATCGAATTCCTAGTATTCATGAAACTAGTCAATACCAACTAGCTAATTTTGGTCCGTCCGTCAACAACCGTTCAGCCGATTTTCTCGAAAATTGGTATTCCTCAATCAATCTTTCTGATGTCACAGTCCCTTGAATTTTAAACCGATATTTTAATTTTCGGGGGTTATATACATGCAGTCCCTGCGACATTTACAAAATTTTCAAAAAAAAAAGGCTCCATCGTTCTTTATTAAATTTTGTTTTTGGATAGTGCGAAGGCAGTTTAAGAGAATAGTACAGGTCTCATGTTCGTTGTCATGCTCATGTCTAACTTTTCAAAAATTGCAAGAATTTAAACTTTTTTCGGCATTCTCCTACAACTACCATTATGATGATAGAGAATTTGTCCCATAATGAAACATGGTCCTTAAAGACAGATTTTGAAATGAGGTCATGTACCAATGTCCGAAAATTTGCGTAGTTTTCACGTAATTTTGCATCAAAACAAGGGCGATAAAAGTACGTGCTGTTTTAGCACCACTAGTTTAAATATTTTAGGCGATAAATAGATAAATATTGGTCATTAGATGTTTCACGTGTTGTTGAATAATGTATTTCTATGTGAGCGATCCGTGTTGATGCAGATACATTTCTGCGTCATAGTTCGTTGTGGTTCGGGACAAATCCCTGTCATAAAATTGCGATGTACAGTGATGATTCAAAGAAGCCATACGTTATATTTTCTTGCACTTTTTTATTTTACCCCATCGCCTCGTAACTTATAACTTTCATCAGCCTTTTCATCATCGATCACATGTTTTAGTGTTTTTTTTTCGTCATTTTCCTGCAAATGGTTGGAGACTGCGATTTAGTCAGATGCACTTCAGAGACAAAAGAGGTGATTGTGTATTTTTCGACGGGAAGAAAAGTTTGTAAATAAATTCAGTACAAAGCAAAATGTTCCATTTCATAAACATGTTTACAAGTACTGGGAAGTGCCCGTCAGGTGTGGTTTCAGAAGGAAAGCGTGTCACAGGAGTACCACCAAAGTAATTGATAATTTTACATACGCAGAATATTACGTCAAAGGTTTATTACACCAAGCATAAGAGTGGTTATCTCATTATTTGTGGTATTAAAAATGTGACGGTTGGCTATACTCCTTCAAAATTATACACACTCAAAACAACGTTTTATACAAAAACGGTGCTGAGTGTATTTTAAATAATTGTTAATTTAACTGTAAACAATGATCGGTATCTTATGTATTGAAACAAAATAGATTTTGTTTACATGATTTTCGTACTGTGGATTTCGTGTTAAATTCGTCATATCTTTGCGAAGCAAATGGCCCCCAAACGTGGTAATTACTATGCTTGCGGAGCTGTTTTCTCGAAAAACGATGTTGGGTCTTGTAAATTGGTCATTCTGAGGCATGCAGAAGATCGGGAGTGTTAGCCGAAAGAAGCCGAGTTCAGACCTGCCATGTGCGGGTCGCTGGATCGGGGGAGGGGAGTTTGTTTATCTAATGACGTCCTTCACTTCGGTGTGCTTCTCTCCTCTCCCTCCACACTCATCGCCTGCGCGACAACTCGCCGTGGGCTCGGCTGCGTCGCTTCCTCGACATGACCTTGACATCTGACTGGCTCCGTCGTTTGGGTCTGCAAAACTCCTCGCGAATTATAGGAACATCTTTGCACATGCGTAATCTAATAACACATACCATGCCGTTACATCGCGCTATATGCATTCTTTATCGTAGTTATAATATCTCGCGAAATCAATGTGGTTGTTCGTGGTGAATTATATAAATGATGCTCTAGATACCGTCCTGCATCTACATCTTGGAGGCAGAATACATGCGAATTTTTCAAATAGCAAATTGTGAACAAACTTATGCAACCTTTAATGTCTAAGAATAATTGTGTAAATAAGACAGAATTTCTAACTACTGTTTTCTTTATAAAGTCAAACGACAGTAACGAAAAGTTTATAAATATTCTTAATTTGTTTTATATTGTTTGATAATAGAGCAATGTGTGTTATACGTGGCATACAATAGTTCAAAATGTATGTAAACAAGAAAAGTGTAAAATGTTATGTGGAAAACATTTCAGAGAATGCTATATGCGGTTTATTAACGCTAACACGAACGTTTATGATATTTTGCTGTTGCTCTTATTATACTAATTCATTGTAATACATTGGAGAATTCAGTGAAAACGCCAAAATATGGTGACGTCTCAATAGGTAAACTTGGAACAAGATGCAGCGGAAACTTTTTATTTCGAACACGTGTCTTCCCTGAGAGTATGTCATCATTGAACACAAAAGCGCTTGCTAGTCCTGGCACGACGACGGGACAAAGAAGATACTATGACGTAGCATGATGTGTTCGAATACGGATGCAATTAACCGGATATTATTTTCACTGTCACGACCACGTAATAATATTTACAGTGTTCAGAAATACGCAGGTGATGCAGTGCTGCCACAGCCCATTTCCGAAGGATTGATTTTTTACGATGCCAAGTTATGCATGTGTGACCTTGTAAAATGTGACACCTAGTTGTGTACTTTCCTTCTCGGCACAAGTACACGTTCTGAGCGCAGGTACATTTTCAACCGTCTGCACATTTCAAGGATTTGACTCCAGGGGAGATGACAGATTAAAGGAAAGTTGTACTGGCTAAAGCGACCAGTGTTAGTGTATGCGGTTGAACATATATGAACTTGATCGTAGTTGTAAATTATTACGTAATTAACAATGCTCTGAAGAAGGCAGTATGGGTATAGAATTTATTATCCTTGGTTTTGTACATTACTTTTTGTCAGATAAAGAATTTTTTATTTTAATTTAAAGACTTTTGTAAGTATTTATCATTGTATTATTTTTAACATGTAGAATGGAATAAATATTGATCTGCATACCAATTGTCAAAATTATTCGAGACATTATTTCAATGTAAAATTATCGTTTTGCATTGCTTGTGAATATCAAAATCTGCCTTCACTTCAATGGAAAAATAGTTTGAAATTAATCCAATCATACTTTCTGTTTCTCTTCCCACAGATTTGGCGCTCATGCAATTAGAAATACAAATGGTGTTTTATCGAACAATACAAAATAAAATGATCATTGTTATCACTACAAAAAGTGGCAACTTCAGGCACGAAGAATTAATTTTTGAGGGACAGAATTAAGACGATCAACTTGACATACAGGATGAATTTATTTTCTCTGGTTGTTCATGTAAAAAAAGAAAAAGAAAAAAATAACGAAATCATTGACGATGTATAAAAACAAAGTGGCCCCCTAATCAATGAGTAGACATAGGCGTTTTATGTCTCTAACATGTTGTGCATTTTTTTTCTTCCCGTGCGTCACATTGGGCTTTGCCCCTTTTCTCTAGGTGTCTATGCATTGACAGTTTTTCGCGTTTTAAGATCGGATTAATCCGAGTGCCCCAGCTAGAGGTACTCCCAGACTGGAGAGGCCAGGCTTTTTATTTATTATCCACGCCTCGAGGTAAGGTAGACATGGTGTGCGTGACGTATTATCATCACCGTATCTAGTTTACTTGGCCTGCATGATCTTTTTTCTTTCCTCGTACAGCTACGGAAACTTAGATGCTTTTGTATTAAAAAGCTATATCGTAATTTATGCCGTGACTGGGAATCGAACCCGGGACCCCATCAAAGAAAGCTAACACGTTGTCCAAGAGCAACCCGAGGGTCTTTAATTGCCGTAATGTGGTTAATTGAGACCTTTAACATTCTTGCGAACGGCGATAAATCGTGATTTTTCCTTTTCTTCTCCACAGTAACCCGGCGAGAATTTGTTTTGAGCGACGATTTACAGATTGAGCTGCTGCCTAGTAAGTAACAATCTATACCGCTGCTTATACGTCGCCACAAGAGGAAAGAGACTTTCCTTAATAACTAAAATTAACTTCATCAAATTGTATACTTTAAAATGCATACCTTTTGGCATGTCTAAGTAAAATATTCTTTTTCTCGTAATGCTGTAAAATGTCTTTATATGGGTTAAATATTTTGTCTTTTCTTCATACATTCACGCATCATTCATACAGGATATAATATTTTTACATATATATAATAATTAACATCATTTCTATACATAACCATTCATTCAATTGTTTCACCGTCGCACCGAGCGCAGGGTGCGCCGACGTCGGCAGAGGTGGTACAGTGGCGGCGTCGGCGTCGTCTCATTGTTTTATTTCTACATTAGATAACATGATATTGACCTTGGATTCAGAAAAGTATTTTATGTGGAGTCGTATTCTACAATGTGAGATATTATAGTCTTTGTGTTGGTTTTTGTTTTCGTGTTAACAGTTTAAATCTAGATTGTAAGAGTACTAATTGGTTACTTTTGATGAGGGTAATCATTCGTGATATGTTTTAGATGGAGAATTGTATGGTAAGATCATTGCTGGTGAATTTGATAGCCTCGTATGCATGATGTATGTTATCGTTTTTGTGAACATAGTACGTGTATAATTGTTTGGTCACAGGGATAGTAAAGGAATCTGATAAAACATAATATGTAAGAATTAACTTTGCGAGCATATGTGATTGGACGTTATAAAAATGTGAACAAGTTAACAGGATGCAAGTTTTGGGTCAATTGCTTGTGATATCAAAGCATCTAAGAGACTCGCTTATAATCCAGTCTAATGGTAGACAAATATTACGCTCATCAGTAAGGAAATAGATCGGTTGGCAGACCCAGTAGGAAATAGAAGATGCGCTTTCTGGTTTCTCCTTCACTATACCACAGATTTGGCGGCCGCTCAGAGTATCCCCCTCAGGTTGTGAATGCTATAGTTCTTAAGAGAGCGGTTTTGAAGTAAAGTGATATAAGAACATACTGGGATTTAATAGTATCAAGCACTGTATCAAATATTTTAATTAAAGTGTATCATGGATTGGTTTATCAACGTTAAAATACAGTTGGCAACGGTTTCTAGGGCTCTCGTTAAAGAATTAATTTCTCGGTTAGATGTCTGGCGGGGAGACAGGATTGCAATATCTAAAAGACGATCAAACTTGAGCATTTCAGCGTCATGAATTTATTTATCTTCTGTGTCTGTTCATTCAACAAATTCCGTTTACGCACGGTTCAGTGGAAAAAAACAAATTTAAATTAAGTTTTCGGACGCTGCGTAACTAAACGGGGTACACGTATAAGAAATGAAAAGAAATAAATTAACTCGAATATTCACTCATTACGTGACGGTTGGGTATATCACATATAAATAAATGGTCATCATCCCTAATCTAATGAAGTAACATAGGCGTTTTAATGTTCTAACATGTTGTGCATGTACTGTTATTCTCTTCGCGTGTAACACCGTCGGTACTGCGTCACCTCATTAGCGCGACAAATAAATTATGGACCTATTAGTGTACTCTAGGGTAGCTACCTATTTGCTACTCTGTGAAAGTTTTGGGCTTCCAGGGGGTTTGACCGGGCTGCAGTTAGAAAGAGTACAGAGATTACGATCGAGGTAGTAACTCTCTTTTGTGCAATTAAAAAGTTCTAAATGAGTGAGGAATATACTCTATGTACAAAACCACTTCATGTTTACAATACGCAAGTGCGCAAGGCCTTTAATGGAACTGGATTGAGCGTGCGCCCAGGCTTGGAGTGTACATTCTTATGCTAACTTTTTGAGGCTTTCGACAGTCGTTCCGGGGCTAGGTACGGACTCGGTCGTGTGTGCAGTGGCGAGCGGGGACCGCTCATTGTCCAGTGGCAAACCGGCGGCGGGGCGATTGTTAGTTTATTCGGTTGGCTGCGCTGGATCATAATTTTCTTTCGGTCTCCTGTCGCTCACCGAAGTCTGCCTGCCGGCGGACAAGCTTAGATGTGCTTTCTTCTCTCTTATTTCGGAAACGGTTGAACTCACAGCCTTATAAGCTCGACTAACATTATCGCACACCGTGGCACTATGGGCAATACGAGAATCGCCGGGGTCGCACCGGCGACCCCCAGCCAGTAGCAGCATCAAAAGGAAAAAGCTCAACATCAACCGATTGTTATGCTATACCATCAAGCGGACAAAACGCACAACTTCCGAGGCGGTTCCCTTGTAATGTGGCGTACATATTCTGCGATCGTGGTTAATTTCGGAACATGTCATTAATCTTTCTCAATACCCACATTCTCACTTAATGTGGCCACAACGGTGCGGCGGCCCGCTTGCTTGCTCAAACAACCCGGGCGGAAATGGAAAGCGTGTCTGTCGGCCACTCAAACTCCAATATTAATGTTTTCACTGATGGCGATACCCGCCCGATTCCCTGTGATTTTTCTTTTTTCCAAGTCTGGTGCGCCCGGCGAGGCACATACTTTTGCATTTTTCATAGCGACTCGATCTATACCAGATTGAGCTGATTAACTGCCGAATTTTTATGATATCGACCTCTATAAATCTCAACCACTTTATGATTAGCTACCACCGCTAGCTTACAACCAGACTCGACACTAGCCGTTCACGTGAATATTACTTCCAATAAAACTTGCTTGAGGCAGACAGCCGTCCGTGTTGCGCTCGCGCTTCTGCCGGATACCCTAGCACGAACCCGAGCCTGTGTCTCTAATGCAAGGCAACTATCTTACATCTGTCCTGTCTATTGCCCAATTGTATACAACTTTAAACCATGCATTACCCTTCACTTGCTTGGCATGTCCTACAGGTTACTAGCCCCCGATTGACCGTTGGCTTTTTTGGCCTACGTGCACTGGCGCGGCGGGTACGGACGGCAGTGTATCTTTTACTACGTGGTTAAATACTCTTGGTTGGTCTTTATCTTCAGATATAACGTGAGCTTACTCTTTTAATTAGACTATTAGTAATGGCACTAACTATTTCTTGGCATATGTTTAACTAATATTTTTAATATAATTGCAGAAACGTTCTTGTCGTTTCAAATATATAAAGCTAATAATCCTTTATTATTACGCTACAATTGTTATACTTCATTTATGGGTGGTGTCATGTAAACGTTAATGTAAACCTTATGTTCATCGATGGTTTGTGACGCACGGCGTATAACGTTCATTGCACTTTGTTATTGACTAGAAATTCTGTGCGGCAAAATTTCGTGCAGTTTGCCGTTGTTTGATGGTCTATCAATTTCTCGAAAGAGGATGAACCAGTTACGGAATACAGGTTTTGGTCATGCTATCGGAAATGTTTTACTAGTCTGCATCATGCCAAAATGTATACCTTCAGGATTCAAGCTGCAATATTAATATGGTTATTCCATATCACACAAGCGAGTTCTGTGTAACACTACGTAAGTCTAACCTGAACAAAATTATTAATGTGTGGGAACGTAGTTTGGTTTTCTTGATCTCCAGGGCCCTAGGCTAACGATGTATCTCGCGATACTCTTCTGGCTTATTTCGGTCTAAATTTATTTCTTCTTCAGAGAAGATATTGAATATGATATGTTTTTAAACAGAGGCTGAGCTGACAGTTGGGAACCACTGACGTAGAGCAAGGGGTCTGCAAGTGTGCACTGACGATCTACAAAGAGCCCAGTGGTGTGCAGATGTGAAAATTGCACTTATGAATGAGAAAATTAATTCAAATACTTTATTAGTCGTTACTTATTTTATTGCCAAAACACTTCGCTTTTCGAGAGAGAGAGAGAAAAAAAAAGCTCGTATATAAACAGTATCATAGCTTTCAAGCGTTGCCATTGCCAATGCTGACGGTTTTGTCCTCGGGAGAAAGAATTAAGTTATCTCTCGGTCTGGAAAGTTCGAAAGAAGCGTCCCAGAGCGTCAGCCACATTGGTGCTCGACGGCCTCGGGGCCGGGACGCGAACGGCGAACGCAAGCTCCTGCCGAGGCAGAGCACCCGGCACGCGCGGGGAAAGACGAATTTACGCGAAGAGCCCCATTTTCACGGGCGAGTGGCGCGCGGCTGGGGGCGGAGCTCCTTACCTCCTTTTCCCTGAAGTCGGCGGAAGCGAAAGGCGTTTGCCGTCGCCCCCGCCTCGCCACGCGTCGCCCCGCCATAGCCGCGCCCGCTTCCCCCCGCCCGCTCGCCCCGCCCCTCCTCGCCCCCCGCCCGCCTCGCCCCGCGCCCCTCCTCGCCCGCCCCCCCGCCTTCGCCCGCCCCCGCCCCCCCCGCCTTGCCCCGCCCGCCGCCTCGCCCGACCCCTCCTCGCCCCCCGCCCCTTCCCCTCGCCCCGCTCGTCCGCCCTCGTGCCGGCCCTGCGTCACCGGCCGCCCTCGCACGGCTCGTCGCCTGCGCCTCGCCCCCGCCCCGCGCGCCCGCTAGCCGCCCCACCCCGG
>BOPP01000043.1:7760664-7808584 GCA_017312745.1 Gryllus bimaculatus
AAACACACCACCACGGGCCGCAAAGAATACCACAATAAAAATTTTTAAAAATAAATAATAAAAATAAAATTTTAAATTAATTAAAAAATTAATTATTAGATTATTATTATTATTAATTAAATTATTATTATTTTATTTATTATTATTATACCTAACAGAACCGTGGGTAATCATTGGGTTTTTTTCTTACCAAATACCTTAGGGTGTCTCTTGTCTCGTCCCGCGACAGCATAGATACTGGGACATTTTGCGTACAGGAAAACGCAAAGGGCCCTGGAATCAAACCGGAAGTGCGCGTGGGGAAGCGAGCGCGCTTAACCAACGACGGCCAGCCGGTGGGGGGCCGGATAACGGTTATCCTGTTTAATAAGGTGTTTTATAAAAGAACGTTTTCGGTGAAGGGAAGAGGGGAAGGGGAAAACTCGTCGCTCATCGTGTTTCTTTGACGAGTCCCCTCATCGCATGCAGTGGGTTTCGGGTTGCGGGTGGTAGCCATAAAGGCGGACCAACGAATATTTTAGCATGCGGATGCTACGGTAAAAATTCAAGAGCAAAGCGCACACCGAAGGCTCGTGCCGCGACACAAAGCCGCGGTCGCGGCAGGGAGACAAAGGGAAAGCGGTGGCGGGCGAGGAATCCTCGCCCTCCCCCCCCCCCCCCGCCGCAAGGCTGCTCAAAACGCCGCGCCCCACGCAGCGGGCCTTAGTATCGACAAATGTCCAGCGGCGGGCGCGGGAGCGCGCTTTCTGTCTATGTTAAGGAGGACCTTGATATTTAATTTGTATCCGGCCAACGAGAAACCGGAAATTAGAGCCCCCACTTCAATTCCGAGCCCAGCATAATTCAACATGTGGGCGGCTGGACGTGGAGTGCAATTGGCGGAAGGCCGCTCCTGGCGACGGCGGTGGTGCGCGGTCGTCCGTCGGCCCGCCCATTCTCCGCTCCGTGCGGTCTCGAATTTCATACGGAACTTTTCGAGAGGCATTTACCCGGCTACATTGCATACATATGGACTTGAACTGGAAAGGTCCATCGCCCGGTCCGAGGACAAAACTGCGTTGTGCAAGCCTGCCGGAACTCGGCGGGGCCTTGATATTGCTGACCGGGTTGGCGGACGCGCGCTGACCCCACGGGAGCGTCGCCCTCTCCCGCGTGCTTTTTCTCCGCCCGCCAGCTACGGCCCCGCTCCTCCCTGCGCGTATTCAGTCCTTCGTCGCTCTGGTCCGCGGGCGCGTCGTGGAAGCGTTCGACCCCCGCCCATGCGCCCCCGCCGCCACGCTGCGTCCGCCGCCGCCCCGCTTGCGGAGTCGTTCCGAAATGCGATTCTCCCGCGGACGCCGTTGTGCTGGCCACCGATTCCTTTCTTCCCGGGGAGGGCCTTGGCCGCACCATTGAATCAGCGCGTCGGCCTTTCTGTTCTCGAAGGATTAGCGCCGTGTGGGAGGTACCATTGATGTCGAGAATGAACGAGTCGTCTCTTTATGATCCTTTGGATGATTTCGGTGAAGAGAGTTTCAATTTGAGCAGGCGAATGTAAACGGTTGAAAACTTGTTTTATTGCAATTGTACAATCCGACGTACATCCTGGAAATAAGGGGGTAAACTGGTTTTTATAGGATTTTGCGCAGATTTCATTTGTATCTGTGACAAAAACTTTACACACTTTGATAGAAAGATTAACTTTGTTTCTAATACAATTCAAGATCTCAAAACATAGTTTGTCGATTTGCAAAACATCAATTTGAGTTACTGTAAATTAGATAAATGCGACGGTTTTGAATTGAATGAGCCTGTGCGCTGTCAATCAAGTAACGAGGTTTGAAATTGTCTGCTGGAAATAATATTACACAGGCCGAAATGGTAATTTCAATTTGGTTTTATTCCGACCCAAAAATTCGTGATAAAATGTTTCATGTGTGTGAATGCATTCCACGAGGAAGATTCATTTAGTGTGTCGTGTTGCAAATGAAATTCATGTATAAATTTGATGTAGTTACTTAAGCGACATTTCGCAGCTTCTTCGCTCATACCTAATTTCATGATCGATTGTGTCCCGTAATTTATCTACTGCTGTCCCGGTTTAATACGAAGCACTGATAACGCTGTAATAAAACCGCGAAGAGGAATAATTATGAAGGCATGCATTTCTCTCAGCCCAAGCACTTCAATATTTATGAACGCTATTAACTTAAATCGATCCCAGGCGTTTCCAAAGACGGAGGAAGGAAGAAGAGCGAAGGGCGGCCCTTCGTTAAACCGCAACGCCGTTGTTCCCCGACCGTGCCTCTTGGGAACAGGGTTGCCAACGGCACGGACTTTCGCTTTTGAAAACAGTTGAAAGAGGCTTTTTGCGTGGAAATATCCACTTTAGTACACAATATTTTTAAGATGTGGGTGACGAAAGGAGTTTCTAATATGGCGTTTAGTTGTTAAGTATCGCCTCACTAAATTGGTAAAAAATCACCGATGTTGAGCCCTGTCCGTGAGGGTATCGCTGTGGCAAGACTTTCCAGCGAAGAGGACTTTACCGTCGGGAGTCTGCTAAAAAGGCCATTTAGTTCACTTACGTAAAAAGTAAGTAAAAACGTACGTTTTTATTAGACCGGTTGTTTCAATTCTTAAATCATCAATATTGAGATTTGTACATAAACAACTTTGCAACACTGAGAACTTACATAGTGTATGATCGTCGAAAAACTCTAAACATTGTGCAGGAAAGAAAGACAATAACTGAGGAACCTACTGATGTGCGTCTAAATGGAATAACGATCTTCACATTCATTTTTCGCAAATCATTAATTTTTCCTCATCATTGTTCTTTTGTTCTTAACTGCCAATATAGTCTGCGTTGTTGACCATGTAGATTCATGTTATGCGACATTAACAATCAATTGTGTAATATTATGAGTAGGTAAATTTGTGTCGTGACATTCAATAAAAATAATTTGTCAAGTCGAATAAACATAACTTCGCTGGTCATGCGTACTTCTTGCCAAATGACATGCCACTTGATTATTTTACTAGAATAATGCTGTTAATACATGAACGTATTAAGAGTGAAGATCCACTGCTTTCAAATTTCGGCATTCCACATCGTGTGTGCTCTACATCAGCAGAATCCTCTTTAAACGTGGATTGAGGTCTTAAAATCTTTTTTTTACTATGTATACAAATCATCTTGTCTCGTTTATATGTATGATTTTGCGCTTTTTCTGTGGTTTTTGTTAATCAGTAGTCAGTAATGTTCGTAGAACGCTTGACCAGAAAATGCAATGCGGCCTATTTAAAATTGTAATTCGTGGATTACATTAAAAAATAATTTATATTTTCGTGGATTAAATTTATCATGGATTATTTCATCTTACTTTTTGGTCCTGAAGAAATTCAGAAATTGTTTAATGAAAAGCTTGTGAAATTCGGAAATACATAATGAAATAAAACATGCAAAATAGTAGCCAGTGTCTTAGATCTGCGAGTACAAGTTAGTTTTCAAAGTAAATAATTTTGATGTATGATGTGAAAACTAGTGACGCGTTAAAATTGCGAGGGGGTGGGCGCTTCAAGGAAGTAAACTAATTCATGAAAATAGTTCTTACTGACAGGAAATACTCCAACACGCATTACCATTTTTTTTGAATTCCCCAATTCCAAAAACTAGTAAGCGACTATTGTAGATCGTTCGTAACCTTCATGTATTCTGTGGCACATACCGTACCTGAGTTCAGCTCAGTGAAAGCATCGACCTTGAACGGCCGGTTCTACCGTTCGAGTCCCGGCGGTGGCGGAGTTTTGATACTAACGTTAGCTTGGAACTTGTTTTGGCTGGAGGGGTACTCCGCTTGAGATAGCTGGATAGAAATATAGTGAAATACCTGAGATACCATTCGTAGATACCTGGATATAGCACCCTCCTGTAAACTGACGTGTAGGTCGACGCCGGATATCACAATTCATCGGGGGAGAAACATCATCACCTCCATCCACAATACCATTCACTGCACTAACGGGAATATTGATTGTAGTGACTGACGTGCCTCAGAAACAAAAAGTCATCCGACTTGGCATTGGCTCAAAGAGCGTGCCAGAAAAATGCGTCAAACTGCTAGGGCGTGGAGTGAGATAGAAGATGAACACCTTTTGTGGGAACATGTGGTAGAATATCTCATATTAAAAGTTACACGTGCGACACCATCATTACTTCGCTACTCATCTTGTACTGGTGTTTTGGGAAAGATATAAGTTCTGACGCCGCCAAAGGGATTTCGTGTTGGTATATATCATTAAGTAAGAGTCATCAGCATTTGTCACCACATGCTCATTGGCAAAATTGATTAGTTGCGACTTTCCTGCTTACCGAAGAAGTATTTGCAATTTATTCTTCCACAGTCCGTAAATTAGCAAATTTTATCCCGTTGCAGAACGTAACCAAAGAAAAGAAACGGCCCAAATATCTGTAAAGTGCAGTTGAATTTGGCGTATTGGGCGCAAAGTAACACGTTAATAGTAGAAAGTGTGCTGTGCGGCGAAGACGTTGGGTTGCTAATCCCCGCTAGCAAAAAAGGGATGAAGGGCTGCGTGCCTGCCGGCCGAGCGCCCTGCGTGTTGCGCGCCCGGCGACTTTATACACCGACTTACTCTTAATTCTTTGGAGCAGGGTAGTTGGCAACTCTGCAGGGGGGAGGGAGGTGGGCGCTGCGGCGCGTGCGTCGACGGCGCTTGTTCCCGGGCGTATTAACGCCTCCGCCCCCAAGGAAGCGGCGCCGGCACAGCAGAGCGCCGCCGCATAGCGGACGCGCCGAGCGTAAATCATACGCCCTGTCTTGAGCAACGGCCGCTCTGTATCCAGAGGAGCCCACCTCCCTTCTCCGCTCTCTATCCTCGCTAATATTTCGCGCCCTTCCGTATCGCGCGGTGACAAGTGTGGGTTGGTAACCGACGGGCACGCGAGCCCTCCTGCGCCTCGCCAAGCGGGGGGCGGGGGGGGGGATCAGTCGTCCGCTGGGGAAACATGCCCGGGAGGAAGGCAATCTTACGGGCGTTTTATCAGGCTGAGAAATAATGATTGATTGCGATTCTTTTCGGGCTGTTGAATTGTTCGCTTTTCTTGCCGGTGCGGCGCAGGGAGAGGAGAGAGAGGGGAGGAGCCGGGCGCGACGGTGTGGTTACGGAGGCTCCGCGTAGGAGTCGCACCCCCCCTCCCCCGCGCCCTTTGTTCTGTACATCCCCATTTGTCAGCGGGCCCGGACTCCGCCCGCCCTCGCTGCCCCGGTTTTATCCCCCACCCCACCCCAGCGGAGGCCGCGGAGCAGGCAACGGCGACTGAAGCGGCCGCGGAGTGGCAGCGCCGGAAAAGGTGGGGATGCGATTGCACTGGGAAACAAGTCCGGTTTAAACAGTCGCGCCTGCGCACTATTATGAGTTCGAAACGGTTTAATCTAAAAATTTTCAGCATTTTTGGAGATAATTTTGAAAAGGTTGTAAAAGCTTTGTGCAAAGTGCCCAGAAAGAAGAAAATCTCCGTTTCAAATTTCCTAGGCCTCAAGTTAAGCGAGATCCATCGGGGAATATCACCGTGGATTTTGACTTAACGAGTTAGAGGAAGTATTTTACTACAAATAGCAACAGGATTTATCCGCTTTTTCACATTAGGGCCCCTCAAGACGAGATTTCTGACGAAAAACCGCCAGAACAGTACTTTCTGTTCCGTATGTAAGTACATATTAGGCGAGAAATTAAAAAAAGAACTGAAACTTCACATAAATATATCTGTATCGCAACCATGATTTAGAGGTCGTCTTATCTCGTCAGGTAACAGTGCGTGCTAGAACTGTATTTGATACTTTTTCTGCTGAGATTATTTTGACGATACAAAATTTCATTTACGTGCTACACGTACGTACATGCCACTGATTATCATAACAAAGAACTCCATAGTCTTGTATCAGATTCGAACGTGAACCTCGGGACAGCTGAAAATAGTCGTACGTAATGTAAAGGTAAAAAAAAATTGAAACACTTCATCCTGCGTCCTTGCATGCAGATGTTTCCTAATTTCATACTTTTGTTTCATTACATTTTTCCGAACGAGCCGAATTGTTTTAATAGTAATAAATAGTAATGTGTGGTATATAGTTGTAGTATAAATCGTAATGAATAGTAAGGGGACGGGGGAAAACGAATAACGAGTGGGGAGAGAAATAATTTGAGAAAGTGAATGCGAATATGGTTTCGAATTATTCTTGCCCCGCATTAGGTATTTAATGCAAAACCCATTACACTTCTTATTCGAAGAGCTCTGCCTCTGTGACCACCGATAATTATGTCAGCATGTATGTACCTGGAAATAAAGTGTTTTAAATTTCTGTAGCAATTGGCTTTGCAAAGTATCGACATTTTTCTCACCAAAATTGTTTTTTAGGTTTTGAAGCTTCTCGCGGTACCTGCATTGAATTGTGTTAAAAAATGCGGAATGTATATAACTTAATATATTTTTCCATTGTTTGTTTAGGTTTAACAATGTGAAAGATTGTCAGTCTGAGAAGGAAATTGAATATGCAAGTAAAATATTATGGATGTTTGATGTGTGATATTAAAATGTTAAATTTTGAAAGAAAATTATCATTAAAATATTTTGGAAACTGTAGCATATAGTTTGGTGGCTTAAACACTATTAAATAAATATTACAGAAAATAAATAGAGTAACTCAACATTTTAAATCACAAGTACAATTTTTTCTGTTGGGTCTAACCTATTTTTCGGTTTACTGCGCACTCAAAATTAAGGATTACAATTAATTTGATAGTAATATGATTTGATGTTAAGATGATTGTTTTGTAAAAACATTCGTGTGTGGAAAATTCACTGTGTAAGATGAAATGTTCTAAAAATAGTGTCACTTTAGCTAAGCCATGTGGTTACAAAAGCGACGATTATAAACAATAGTATCCGCTCCCTTAGGTTTTTCACGTTTAGGCAAGGATAAGTATTGGAATTACCTTAAAAATACTATTTCAATTGTTCGGCAATAAAATTCGTGTTTAAGTATCTTTTAAGCCGTAACTTAGCACACACGTCAGGTTTAAGGCATACTATTGCTGTTCCAAAGGTGGTTTTAAATCGGTGCAGGGGGCATTGAGATACAGGCAAGTTTATATCCGGAAATAGGGATTTTTGAATGGCTGGCTGGCTGGAAGAATACGCATAACTTTGTTAGATGAGAAACTTTTGAACTGAAATTTTGTAAACACGTGAAGAGTAAGATCAAGTTGTACGCTTCTGGCGATCATTAAGATACTTTAAATTTTGGGGGTACACGAAACCCCTGTAATGTTTGCAATTTTTTTAAATAATGGCTGCAATTTTTTAAAAAAAAAAAATTGGGTAAATTGAAGGAAATACGCTAGTAAATATGATATCCTCCAGATTTTTACTCAAACCTCTGAAATTTTAAAAATTGCGAAAGTCAATTAGTGTTTTTCCAACACGTCATAGAACTTTAAGCCAGATGTTTATTTGTCAATGCAATTTGTTTTTGAATTGTAGATCTTTAAATTATGACATGCACAAAAAAATTGCAGTTGTTGAGAAAGAACACTAAGAAGTGGAAAACTTTCGAAAACCCGCCCATTTCCACTAGTTTCTGTCAAGTTTGTATTGCATAATTTGACAATTAATTTATGAAACAAATGTCTTTTTATTATATATTGTGTATTTGACACTTTGTTATATATTATATAGTTCGTTACCACAGTTCAACGATGTTGTTTTGTAACAGACCTTCATTTTCTTATGTTCTTTTTGCATGTCGAGTATGTTTATTGGAAATGTAATATTCTTTATTGGAAATGTAAACATTTTCCAGTGCAAATTATATTTGCTCCCTTTCTATTTATTAAGTGTTGTACGTAATGGTGTTTCTTTATCTAAGGAAATTGCCTCCAGACCATAGCACATCATTGTCCGTCTTACTGTGTCTCGGCATGAAGACTTCTTACTATTTAGTAGTAGTATTGTTTTAAAGTGAGTCTCCAAAGGAACACAAGAATTTCTGCCAATGTCTGCAAGGAAGCGCAAAGTAGGCTGCATCTGAAACGAAACAAAAAGCAAGGAGCCATAAGTGCATCCAAGCAGAGAGACTCAAGATTCATGGGCACATTTTTCACTTTCGGACGAAAAAAGCTTGCCTTGGTCTCTTACCAACCCCGCTCGCGGAAAGTTATTGAAAGTGATGCAAGCCGTCCCCGCCGAAGCGGGTGTTCTCCGCCAGTCGATCTGGTCGGAGGACTTCTTCGCACGAAGTTTGCTTTCTGCAGGAAAGATGTTTCACGTTCTATCGCATTTGTCTCGTGTTTGTGTAAAACAAGTTTCAGGTTTGACATAATACGAATCTTTCAATATTAGACTGTGAAAGCACCGAGGAATAGTGACGCTGTATTGCAATATGAAATGAATGTTTAATATTTTTCTTCAATTCAATAAATGTGCAAAATATGTTGCCGTTACACTTATTTTCGTACCGTTTCGCACTTGAAAATTGATCACGTGGATATTTCTACAATTTGTATCATTATTGTGATTAGTTTATTGCGCAGGATTAGTTGTAGTTTTAACAACTTACTCTCCTTGTAATTCATGTTCATTATGAAGGTGAAACCCAAAAATTCCATGAAGTCCTTTCAAAGATCATGTTCAACTAATCCATGTTCCCTTTCTGTAACATTCGGATCATTGTATTTTTATATGTTCTGTATGCTATTATTATTTTAATTGGCGTAACTAAATGGGAATGGGATTTAATACTTAGTTAATATGAATACTGATAACGCCAAACGTAATTTAATGATGCCGACCTAATTATCCAGTTAGAAATTCACGATAACGTTCTTGACTCGCTTTGTTTCGAGAACTAATACTGAAAAGTAAATAGTATATCCCTAATATCTTACAAACTCTAGTATTTGATGTGCACGTTTTAGATTCATTTTAAATAGTTTTAAATAATTAATTATTTGTTTTCAGTCATGTGGACTAACTCTGTGTTAAAATTGTCGCGCCATAAGCTTAACATATATTTTATGTATTTACTTATATTTAAATTACATATATTTTAATTTCCTAATGTATACTATATTCTAATTTTATTGAAAAGAGTTTAGACGAAATAATATTTTGATTTGTATTCATGGGAACCATCTTTTTTTTTTACTGAGATGGCCTCGGACAGATACTTAAACCGTCACATTTCAAGTTGCAAGAAAGTACTTCAGGTTCGTGACATTTAGCCCCTCTTACAACGAAGTCTAGTGCTTGAGAAATGTACGCGGTTCAAGGCACAAAGCAACTCCGTCTAGTCCCCGTGGTGTTGCAAAACGCTCGTACCCCGCGGCTGCCAGTTCGGCAACCACGGCCGGGCCACTGCTCCCCTTCTCTCTCCGCCCCCGCCCTCGTTCACATCACGCGCTTCGCCGCGCGGCGTCGTTGCAACGGGGGCTCCCTGAAGAGGTCGCATCATTGAAGGAACATTTCTTTTTCTCTTCGACGTTTGGCTGTTTGGCCCCTTTATTCAATTTCTGCGGCATGAATTTAGACCACCCTTTTCACGTCTACTGATGAACGTTCATAGAGTATAATGGCTGTAATCAGTGTGAAATAGAAAATTGCAAAAGGACACTACTTGTTTTCGGAAATTCTAATTATTCTCACAATTCACCTTCTAGATTAAACTATTATTTGCAGGATCGCCTTTAAAACTCACTGTATGCTAGTTTTCAATGTCATTACATTGTTCCATAACTTTATCCAATTGCATTGTTTATGACTTGCAGTGAAGCTATTATTTCTGTATCAATTGATTTCTGATAACGTACGTGCCTGGGGTCAGCCTCGCTCCACATTTCCCGTGGGACCGGCGTACACCACCGCCCAAGGACCTCGTTGTTTCCCATAATATCTGTTACCATGCCAATCCACGTTTCCCTTTCGCCTATCACACCCACGTCACATGGAATGTTCGCTCCTACACCATGACTTTTGCCCACCATTTCTCTGCATACTGCCTGAGTCGTCATGTCGTCCGGTTTCCAGCGCTATCTCAGTTTCCCACACGCCTCCCGCTTCTTTCGCCGTCGTCCCGCTCTGCATGGCCGCTTCTCCCGTTTGGTGTGGCTCAGAGCCTCGCGTCTACTACCACCCACACCCCGACGTCGCTTTATTTTGTCACAATGTGTGCATTGCGGAACCCATTCGTCAGTCGTCCACCGCACGCCCCATCACGGGGTGCTGAGTGTCGCGTGTCACCGAATCCGTCCACTGCGACTCCATCTCGCCCGCGTTGTTTGTTCGCTGTTTCACGCCTGCAGCCGCTCTCCTTGCGAAGTCGTGTGGCTCCTCCGCGTGCGGTCCGCGTCGTGCGCACCGGCTGCCCGCGCCGCTCCTCGTGTCCCAGCGGGCTCCGCTTGGGTCCCCGCCCCCGCCCCCGCTCCCGCCCCCGCGCGCCACGGTACCGTCGCCGCTTCCGACGGCGCGACACGCCGATTGTCTTTCAGAAAAAAAACAAAAACAAACAAACAAACAAACATATGTGTACACCCAGTCCGCAGTACGTAGTGCGCGATCCACCTCCTCCCCGATGAACGCGATTCCTTTTTGTGGAACGGTTTTGGCGTTGGCGAACGCGCGCGCGCGCATTCAATCCCGGAAGCCCAGGACAAGCCGCTCGCTAAAGACAAACGGAGGCGCGTGAATCGCCTCTTCGGCCACTGTCCCTCTTGGCGTCAAGAAAGAAACATCTTTTTTCTAGTTTAATGCCACTGTATTTGTGTGCCCCATTCAGTCTCTCTCTCCTTTAGGCACGTGAGTTACTTCCTTATTACATGCTTAGTTGTAGTTTTTGTAATGTCATAACGAGTTCCTATTATTTAAATTTATTTGTAGTATAATCTATTCCTCAGTATATTTCAGTGTTAGATTCTGGCCAGGCTTTTATTGATAATCATT
The DNA here is from genome assembly GCA_017312745.1 of Gryllus bimaculatus. Taxonomy (NCBI): domain Eukaryota; kingdom Metazoa; phylum Arthropoda; class Insecta; order Orthoptera; family Gryllidae; genus Gryllus; species Gryllus bimaculatus. Next base: position 7,771,661 of record BOPP01000043.1, read on the forward strand.
AATATAATTGTTATTTTTGTTGTTGTTGTTGTTGTTGTTCTTCTTCTTCTTCTTATTATTATTGTTGTTGTTGTTGTTGTTGTTGTTGTATGGAGTAGTTCTGCGAATGCAGTTATAGGCCGCAGTTCCATATCCGTATTTTCGACTCGTATTTCCTTTGAAACCTATCCCCGGCGCGGGTGCAGGTGATATTTCGTGTAGCCTCGTGTTGTGCGCATTTCTTGCAGTGCCTAGATGTGATTTTCAGTTTGTCCCCTAGATGTGTATCCCAGTTAACTATAACTGAACTGTCTGGACAGGAGACCGCGAGATATCATTAGGACGGGTTATTGCCGGAGGTGTTAACTTTTGCGGGACACCTGCTAGGATACTTTTACATGCTGCAAACGTCACATGACATATTAAGGATCTTCCGCCCTTCATACATCCTCCGCCCACGACTGCGATTGAACCCGAGAACGTGGGTTTTGGATGCCGAATTCACTAGTCTATACCACCTGGGAGAGGAGAAGTGTGCATAATCAGTGTTAAAGAGCTAACGTCGTTTCGTACACCCATGCTTAAAAAAAATTGCCTAAAATACGCGCTGGAGTTGTCAGCGTAGAATTAACTTAAGTGTTTTTTACGGACGGAATAAATGCTCTTACAATTTTTTATTACATAGATTTCTTGGTATAAAACAATTGCAAGACTAATCGGTGAATGGATGAGTATTTCCTACTTGGGGCGAAGAGCGTGTAGACATTTTCTTATTCAGAGTTAAAATAAAAAAAAGAATGGCCATTGCCGAACCCGGTGCGTTGCGGCTGACTAATTCGTTGTTTGTGCTTCTTTAAGCACAAGAAATCCGCGACAAATGTGCCTGCATGGTTTCGGGGAAAACGTCGAAAGTTGGTTCTGTCCACTTTCTATTTTTGTTAAGAAGTTAAAAGTCATTTTGACAATTTAGTTAATTGACGGTAGACGCGCTGTCAGTGAAGCGGAATTCGGATGAATTCCTTGATCTGTATTTTCTTCTCGGACTAGTCATTGCGAAGAAACTCAAATATTTCTTGAAGCAAGGATACAGAAAATAAGTCTTGCAAGATTTTAGTTACCGTTCATTCAAAATTAAAATCTATATTTAGAGGATACTTTGTATCGTCGATTTTATTGTCCTCACAAAGTAGTTTCCATAATTTTGTTGCAACCATTGCATTTTTAAAATAATGTTTCTTGTATTCTAAACATTCATGCTATACTGCTCCTTACATCCAAAGATTATGCATTCCCTAAGAACTTGCAAATAATAAATTTTTACCAGTTTATTTAATGCAAATAGAATTCACAAACTTATTTTACGAATTGGGCTTCGTGACTCAGAGCTAAGTCGCTCGCCTTTCAACAAGGGAGTCGATTCCCGGACAAGCTCACGTGAAGTTCGTTGCAATAAAAGCCTGCGTTTCGTAATTCCTTCCCAATTGTGTCCGCTGGGTAGTGAGACTGTGGCGCGTGGTGTAAGAGGGGCGTACGCGTAGATGCTACCTGGCGGTCGTCTGGACAACTGACTGGCGAGACGAGACGTACCAACTACAGCGTCCTCTGGACAGATATTAATGGAGGATTACTCAGGAAGAAGCGCTCAACGCTCGACCAGAGGCTAAGAGACGAGTTGCGTCGATAAATACTACTACTACTAATAATAATAAATTAAGAAGCAACAAATTAAAAAAAATAATGAATGGCTTATTACTAACGAATTAGCAATGTAATTTTTTTTAGCATATACTCAACCAAATTCGCAAGTGAAGAATGACCAGTGACATGAATTACGTGCTCTATACGTTCTGCCACTCACGAAAGCGTCAAGTGAAGGAGCGTCCTTATCTTCTTTTATGTAGGTTGTACACCTGTTTTTCTTCACGCTTCATTCCGAGGATTCACTAGATGTTGACTGCAGATCTGTCCATCTTTTCTGCGGCCTTCCAGGGTTTCTCTTTCCTGATGGAATCATATCCCTGGCTATCTCTACCAGACTGTCTGCGCTCATTCGTGTAAATTCCATTCTTTTTTCCTTATTTTCACAAATTTTGTAATACCAGTTATTTTATACTGTTTTCTTCAATCCTTATTTCTTTCCCTATCACTCCTAGTCTTTCCTACTATTAATCGCTGTGTCCATTTCTACTGATCGGTATAGTTGTTTTGTTTTCTTCGTATTTCATTTCGGTTCGGGTTTCAGCGCCATATGTCAAAATTGGTTTTACGAGTGTCTTGTATATTTTAACTTTACCTTCTATGATATGGTATTTATTTTTTCAAATTACATGTCTTAAGTATCCTGATGCGCGAGCACCTTTCATGGTCTCTTCCCTAGCTTCCTTGCATGTATGGCGATCACTAGAGATGTCCACTCCCAGGTATTGGAACTTCATCACTTGCTCGATGACTTTGCCATCTATTTCCATCGATTTTGTTTTTTTCTGTTGAAACTATCATATGAAACAATTTTCCTGCCGTTATGAAATAATATACAGTAGTTTCTGAATATAATCTTGAGAGTATGCTATAAACACTGCGTCATCTGCATAGCAGACTCTGTTTACCTGATTGTTACCCATCATGTAGCCTTCCATTGTTTTTACGCTGTCAATTACTTTACCCATTTTCAAGCCGAAGATTACTGGACTTTAGGAGTCGCTCTGGCGTATTCCACCCGCACATTCTATTTCATCTGTACTTAAGTCCACTTTTACTTTAGTTTTGACGTCTGAATATATAGTTTCTGTCCATCTTTTGGCCCTAGTTTATTCCTCAAAATTGCGACCTCGTCTCTTAGCCTTACTCGATGAAATGCCTTCTAGAGGACTACAAAACACAAGAAGGCAGGTGATCGCTTTCTCGACTATTTGACGGACTATGAATACGGCGTCTGTTGTTCATCTGTTTGTGCGGAATCCTTGTGGTTTCTGATTGATTTTGAAGTATGGTTGCAATTTTGTCAGTATTATTTTCGTCAGTAATTTAAAATCGAAGTCGAAGTAGGGCTATACCTCTGTAGTCTCATCCTTATCGTGTCAGATTATCCAGGAGTTGTCTTCGTGTCCTGCCCTTCTTCCTCTTTCATTAGTGAGAGCCAAATCTTGCTGCTTGTCGAGCCCCGCCCCCATCTTTCCCCTTAAAAACGCGGTAGCGCAGTCAATTAATTTATTAGTCCTCCCGTCGTGCCACTAATTAGCGGTCGCGTGAATGCTCCACTTACGTTCCCTGTCCGCAGCCCTGGCCGTGAGTTGAGCGGCTCTTTCTCCCGGGCGCTCGCCCGCCCTGCCGCTCGCGCAGCCCATCGGCTAATAGCGGCGCGCTCGTCACTGGGCACTTGCCCTGCCCGTTTCCGTCCGCCCCGGGCGCGCCTCCGGGGAGCCCCATACGCCCTCCGCCCTCCGGCCAGCGGTGGCGGCGGCGACGCCTCCGCTCCTATTAGCTCCCCGCTGAAAGCTGTAGCGCCCCTGCTGAGGGCTGTCCGTCCGTCAATGGCAAGGAGAGGGGAGCGACAGTGGTGTGTGTGTGTGTGTGTGTGTGTGTGTGAGAGAGAGAGAGAGAGAGAGAGAGAGAGAGGGGGGGGAGAAAGAGATAGTCAAACAGACAGAAGGGGCGTGAGAGAATATTGTTGTGTGCGCACTTTCGGTTAAGGGTGTAAAAAATTGTATTTGTATCACAATCAATCATCACACTCACGCACTTACAGAAATACTAGTGTATCGTGTTGGTCTGAAAATATTCTGTTGGCACGACGGTTTACGTGTGGGTTTAGTGAATTCAAGAGCACTAAAATTATTTGAAGCTGTTGGGAAAAATTGAAGTGTGAAAATAACACATAATAAAAAACAACAACAAAAAACAAAAAAAAACAAAAACAGAACAATACGCCCGCCAAATTGCACAAATAAAGTAATATGAAACTGTAAAAACCACAGCCTTCGAAAGTCAATAGTTTCAGAACTTTCTGTTTATGTGGAACGTCTGTGCTGTTGCATATTCAAAACGCAATAAAATGATAAAAAATAACAATTTTTAATGAAAAATATATCAAAATGTTCAGAAATGTTTTGAGATAATTTTAAGATTAAATATCAAAATTCGATATTTTTCTCATTTTTCGTGTGGAATCTCGCCGTAATCGTCTTAACGCCCTTGCAACCAGCCTACTTGTTCGCAATATCTCACTAAAAATATTTTGGACACGTTAATGGCATTCTGACCCACTTGCTTCGGCCAGAAGAGTCGTAAGTTCGAAGTTGTCCGTAGTTGTGAGTACGTGTCCTTTGCGATTCACGCATTTCGTGAATAAGGAGAATAAGTAACAGAAGGTTGCGTAGTGTGCACTTGCGTCATATATTCAAGCTCCCCACGCATTTCATTACCTACTGAGTGTTCAAGGGTCACTAATTAAAACCAAAAACTCAACAAGTAGTAACAACATGATATTTATCCGTACAGAATAAAGGTCCGACTGCAGTGGAAGTTTACGTCCACGTTTATGAATAAGTGTGCCGGACACGTAATGACGTTAGCCGTGTTGCTGGAACATAAAACAGTGGTAGATATTTTTAGTTCTTAACGTTGTATTGCAATATATTTAGTAAATGTCTTATTTATTTATTTATTTATTTATTTACTTATTTATTTATTTATTATTTATTTATTTATTTATTTACATCAAAACAATTAAAAACTGTGTCTTCGGAAATAAGCTTTGATTCTAGATTGAGGGATGTTTATATTTACTACTTGCAATCTAAAAATAGCTTGTACTCCAGAAATGGTGCAAGCCAAGTTCTCATTTCCATAGCTCTGAAGGTGTTATACCCTGCATTTTGTCATTTGTTTCATCCCGTCTTGCCACCCCGCGAAAAATGTAGATAAAGTCTGGAATGTGCTTGGCAAATTCGGAGAATATGAATTACACCACATCATTTTTAAATTAGCGTATATTTCGGTAGATAAGACGATAGATGAATAACAAACAAAATCCCCCAAAATACGGGGTTGTCTTCTTGGACAAATACAAAAATTATAATTAATTCTCTCATTCATCATCTGAGGCAAATAATTTTGAAGTACATCCTCACTTTCGTTGAGAAATTCCTCTATGGGTCTTATTCTGTACATAGGGAGACAATTCTCTCCATCAGTATCCTATAAGAACTAGTTTTCAGGACCATTCATAGCATTAAAATCCCACTCTTTTTGTAGAATGTTTCCTCTTTCCACTTTCACGTTTTCCTATGCTTTGATCACGAAATCATACCGCGAAATGGGCCGATGATATCGCAGGGGTCGTCTAATAGGAGAGAGATATTCTGAAACCATAAAACCTTGACGGAAAAGTATACCTCGTCTTGTCTGCAGAAATATACAGCAATTTATTTTATGGCTACCTTCCCACAAATGAAATAGTTTTGATGAAATGGCTGAAAAATATTCGCCGTGTAGCTCGATGTACACAAGTTAGCGAAAATGAAACTTTCTAGTTAACGAATCTGTCAAAAACAGTCGCTCATGAGCCTCATTCGCATTCATGGAAGACAGGAAGAAGTTACTTGCTTTGAATTGTTGTGATATATATATATATATATATATATATATATATATATATATATATATATCAAAATCAGGTATATTTTCGTGGAGTACGATTGGAACTCAGCAGCTAGTAACGAGATAGTTGACTGTAACAGTCTTTTATAAGGGCTACTGACTCATATATATGTGTTTTTGTTTTAGTTTTATGTCAAGTAGGAGTTTCGTGATAAATATGAATGAACGAAGCAAAAAGGCGTATTAAATGATTATAATTACACCGCAACTGATGTCACCCTTTGATTAGAATAATTTAAGGGGCGAAAGAAAAGTTAACGTATAAAAATTAAATTCCTGTGCGATGAATTCTTAGGTATTTGAGGGAAGTCGTTTCCGAGGAATGCTTTTCCGTCTGTCATTTATTTTGAAATATCCGGAGTTTTGAAATGGCTGATTGCCAAGTGTCCTCCTTCATATGTAGTAAATATACTCCCCGAGGCCAACGACTTAACTTCCTGTCGGAGAGAGGTTGGGGCGATTGACTCATTCGCTTTTCATCAAATAGTTGTTAAATATTTCCAAACTTTTAAACATCCTTTACTTTTTGTCATGGAACGTACTGGATGTGCTTTTACCTACATTTAAGGATGTGATATTATGATTAACATTAAAAATCGCAGTATATGGATGCGAAATTTTGTATGGAAAACGCTACATTTAGTTAACGCTACATTATGCTGTCCAAGCGTAGGAAATGAGTAAATTTTAATTCGTCTAAATAGAGAGGTGATTCATAAAATTTCTGTTAAGCTTGATATTTCTCGTTGTTTCAAGGAGTTTCGCATAAATATATAATATTCATCTCTAATGCACGCATTAATTGAAAGAAAATTATGTGACACTATGGTTTCGTTAGATTCCTCTGCAGTTTGGAAAACCATTTGTCCATTTGAAACCCAAAACTTTTTGGAAAACCATGTGTTCAGCACCATTTTTGTAGTTCAGGAGCATTTTTGTTTCTGTATATTTTACTTTCCTGTAGCAAATTACAACAGAATTCAGAATATAACAAATGGCAAGACATTAATAAAAAATTGATAAAAATGCTCTTATAACGATGGCTAACGATGAAACGGGTCCGTACACTAATTCAATAAGAGACCCCATGTAACAATATATGATGTTCAAGTGCCTCCGAACTTTCGATGCTCGGTCGTCTTTAGGACTAGAATGACCCAAAGTAATTTCTTGATTTGCCCGCCCATTTGATTGTGTCTTTGCATGTGTATCGCAATTTTTCTGTGTCCTGTGTGTTCTACTGGTTTGTATATATATCTTGCCCCACTATGTTGTGCAGCTAAGGAACGTTTTCTGATCGTGACTGCGTGCATCTGTGTGTGGAGCAAAAGCCAAATTGCAGGTGGCCCGCGCTTGCTCTGCCGCCTCCGCCTCCGCCTCCGCCGCCCCGCGCTCTCCCCTCCTCCCCTCTCCCATGCGATGGGCAGTCGCCGCTCGGAGCGAGGAACCTCGAGATTAAGCAGAGAACTTCCGGATGGCGCGGCGCGCACGTCTCAGCGATCGCGTTGGCGGATGCCGCAGTCTTCCTTAGCATCTCGCTGGCCGCTCGTTGGGCCAACTATGCAACCTCATGGGCCGTGCCTTAATTACGATGTTGGCCGATGCATGGCCTGAAGTCAGTGTTGGTCGGATATTCCTTAATTATGAAACCACTTGGGAATACATGGTAATTATGATGTTGGGAGGTAAATGTCAACGTTCGTCCGATATTAGAACCCGCGGTCAGTTGGAGAGACCAAACCTTAATGATGAAACACAAGCGTGACAGGAAAAGATGAATGAGAAGAACAGAAAGAGGAGAAATGAATGAGAAGAACAGGAAATGATGATTTGCTTACGTCAGTGCTGACTTATGAGAAAATTGATTTCCAAGATGCTGACTTCTTGAATCGAGAAATGTTGTATGTTTCAACGTGGTCATTGTGAATTTCTTCGTCCACGTAACTTTTGAACAAGTCAGTGCATTTGATTATCAATGTACCATACGATTTTTCTGATCAAACTTAACTTCAGCGGTGAATTAATTAAACTATTTAAAAATCAATATGGGCGTCACTAACAAGGTCACTAACAGGGTCAAGGGTTCAGTCCCAATTGATCAACCTGTTTAATTATTGAACTCGTATAATACGGGTAAATAATAAATATTGAAACAAAAACGGTCGTTACGAATATTGCAATAACATGGTGTATTATAAATATCCTGTGCACCAATTGTTTCCATACCAAGAATATAAAAAATGTTGCTGATCCATAACGCGACATATCAATAGCAAACATGGGATGGCGGCTGCCTCTTTCATTGTCGCCTGTTGTCAGTTGCGTCGCACGAAGTGACGCACTGAGTCCGATAATTCCGTCGGTAGGCGTAGTTCAAACTAGCCGGATTACGACATTAAATATTTGCATTCAAAATCGAACTTTTCTTTTTTTTTAATTCTTGGGTGCCTAACAAAAGCCACTTCTTGCCACTTCTTACATGACCGGAGATTGCTTACGTTCTTTCAATTTCTCCGGGCTTTGGAAATTAGTAATCGAAATTTAAAAACCTATCGCATATAGAAAATAATTGCATCCCTCCCCCTAACGCCCCGACATTTCCCAACACGTGTAATGTAGTCAGGTTTTGGTATTTTGATTGGTCGGTAATCGTGTTGGCGAGTAGAAACGTGGCGGCCGGCGCGGGCGAAGGGCGCTGCAGCGCAGTGGCTTTGCGACACGCTTCTGTCAGGCCGTGATCGTTATCCGGCCGGCGCAGCGACCGCCGACCTACGCGAGCGACTTGGCCTTGCGTCAGCCCACAGCCCCGGCCGACCGCTCTGCGCGGCCACCGCTCCCGCTTCGCGCACGTGTGGCTCGCGCTGACATTTTCTGAGGCCGCTTTTATGCTTCCTGAACTTCCTTCCACACTGTAGAGCTGAGAGTCTATACAAAAAATAAAATTATTAAAATATGACATCCAGGGATTACTACATTGTCGGCTTCTAGATTAGCAACCATTCGTCATGTTGTGCTGCCTCAATTTTTGAATTTGCATAATTAATTTAAATATTTTTATGCAAAAGGTTAAGTAACTAGTCAACCTTTTTTCCCTTCGTTATTTCGTCATTTGAGTTCAAATCTATACCAATTCGGTTTTTTGTATATTCTTATTATCTGGAAATTTTGGTTTAGGTTTGCTCATTTCGGATTTCGTCAGTCCTGTGCTAAGATTCAGGGTCTTAGGAGAGATTTCTCATTGACTTTTTAGCTCAGAATCGCCGTTCCGTCCATAAACCCGGCCACGGCTTAAATGTGATTTTCCTCTAAAGAGGCTCACGAAAGCAAGCTGTCGTGGCCCGCAAGAAATCGCCCGCCCCCTCTCTGGTGGCGTCCACTCGGCCTGCGCCCACTGAGGACGGGGTGCTCTGGGGTACCGTTGGAGTCATTAGTCGTTTTTACCGCGAGCGGGTCGCATCGTTGGGCGGACTGCAGTGAAGTGCATGCAGGAAAGTCGTGCGTGGTGGAGCGGGGGCCCGTGCGCGCCGGCCACCCTCCGCGTTCGCGATGCGCGACGTTTCTGGGAACTCACTCATTTCATTGAAAGGAGCGCACCGAGTCGAAGCGGTATTGACCGTGTGCGTGTTAGTCAAAACTTTGCTTGGATGCATTTCCGTGTGTAATTTGAAATAAATAGTTTTGTCTCCTAGTTATATTTCAACAGATTATAATTTTATGTGATTTAATTGTTTATGTTAGTATCTATCATTTAATAATTTATGAGCGTCATAACGCTGTATTTCACTAAATAATATTTTATAGAAAGATAACCGTGTCGTTTGTGTTAAAAGGTATATGGTAGAAGTGATTTATCTTATTTCCAGTTCTTCGTGAAATTTAAATGGAGATCATTTGAGAAAATTAGTCTCTGTCTGGAGAAGAATGCTAGCGGCCGGTTGCTTGGATGGGTAGTTTTCCATAGTTTCTCCGTTCAACATCAGGCGAATGCCGGAGCAATACCCAAAGAAAAGGGCCACGGACATCTTTCCTAATCCTCTTTGTTCTATCCTCATCCCCTACACACACACTAACATGCACTACACTATTACACAAGCCGAGAGACAGGTCGGGAGCTTAGAACTTGTGCCTGCTGGAACGGTGCCCCGCTGATAGGAGATACTTGGTTGGGGAACGGTAGGTCGGCGCCGGATCTCACCATACAGCGGGAAAAGACCACTGCCACCTCCCGAGCAAGAACGTGCACAATAGTTACGGGACTAAAGATCTGATTAGTTGACGCGCCCCAAATCATTAACGATCAAATCTCTATTATTTTGGTATTTCAAAAATAAAAAAATGACCTATATGTCGCGTCAGTAATATTTATATTAACAGTAATTTGTTCATAATATTGTATTTATGAATACATGTGCTTTAAATAATGTCAGATAAAGTTTCTGGAAAACTTAACCATTTTCTGTGAAAACTTGCTATAAATTCCGCATTTTCAGAAACGCTCAAACGTCATTTTTCCAAAATCGACTCTAAAGTTTTTCTTCTAACTTTTAGAATGGATAGTGCTAATTGCACTCTTTAATATGACGTAAAGTTCATGATGGGGGTATATTTTTTTCAAAACGTTCACGAATGTACTTTTTTTAAAGTATTTCTTGCGCCATTAAAATGGACATTTCCAGGAATATGTAAACTCTGTTTGGTTGAAGTGCTTTAAGTTGCTCCTCTACATCCGTTTTTTTTTGTATATTGTGAAAAATTGACCGATAATATACACAATATTTTTCGTTATTTAGCAGAGAGATCGGTTAAGAGTTTTAATTTAAATGAAATTTATAAGAACAATTTCTGTTGGTCGGCTGACGTCCATCATAATTATTAGAACAACTTACCATCCGCTCATGAGCTTTTCGTTGAACTTATATTTTCTTATCATGAATTTCATTTTGCTCTATCTTCTTTAGTATATTCTCTTCATTACGGACAAAATTGAGACGCTCAGAATAATAACGGCAGATCGCAACTGAAGTTCGTTTGGATAAACCTGACTTTCTCTATTTTCATTCAAGTTCACTTACACTACGGACAAATTTTTGAAGTGGAATTGACCATTTTGCCAAATACCAATTCATTTGATATCCTAGCATACGATATATAGCAGTTTTCCATCATACTCCCGTCAACTTAAAATGCGAGGTCGGTTGGGATATGCCGTTATTATCTGTGCACATTTGTTTTACACAAATTAAACACGAATATTTCGCGCAATTTTTCAAAAATTCAGAATTCAAAAGTGAAGTTTTTAAAATGGGTTGAACACACAGTAAAAAGGAAACAATATAGATAATTGAGAGTGAAGACAATTGTTCTGTCGAGTGAATCCGGCGGCGTTGTTCGTTCCAGTAGATAATTGATTGCGTCCATTACTAATGGCGAGAAATGGAAAATTATCGGGAGAGAAATCACTGGGTAGCCGTATCTAACCTTGATTTTTCCCTTTCATCATTTCTTTGTAGAGACTGTCCGTTATACACATTCTTCATGCATTTAAGTAAATTGCGATATGTTGTAATTAATCGAGAATATTACCACACAATTTCTGTTTCGCCAACGTTAATTGTTTTTAGATGTTTAATAAACAATTTTATTTGACACTCTTTTCTTTAAAGCAAAATGACTCCTTTGAATAAGACTTCAAACGTGCGTAAGACGTATCTAGTACATGTGGACGGAGCACTGTCATGGATCGACGTAGTATTCTTTTCTTTTGTTCGCCTTCTCTTCATTTTGCGATGTGAAGAATTGTTTTCACATATTCCTGTGAATTCTGTGTATTTTAATGGATGTGCCGTTGTACTTTTCTTTGGTTTCGATGCGTTTAGCTGAAAAGTTGATGTGCTTCTTTTCTTTTTATCATTAAAGAGCTAGCTTCTAGGGAAAAATAATTTCTGAACATCCTCTGTGACAATCAATAAGTAAGAATATATCTGTACTTCGAAAATAAATTACTTGACCAACTGAACTATTTGCGTATTAGAAGGCAATGCCTTTCTACTTTTACGGTATAAACGCTGTTTGCTGCGTGTGTATGGCGTAGCCAGTAATACGTGCTTGTTATACACTGATCATTGTTTATGCGTGAATAATGAAAGAACCAAATTAAGACCATGCTTTTCCTTCAGTGAAACCTATACTTGGATTTATTTACAGTCTGTTGACGTTTGATCGGCTGTTAGGGTTTCATGGAATCGGGAGCATGAACGTCACTACTGTAGGTGTCATTCATTGGATGCCTCTGCAACAGCTGATTTACGTGGACAAAACCTCCGTTTGACTAGAAGTATAATGCACTGGAAACGCGTCTTATTTGAGTGGAGGGGGCGCGGGCGCGGGGCGCGTTGGGCGGCCGGATGGAGCCGCCTGGGGCGACTGTCAGCCGCTGCGAATCTCTTGAATCGCTCCGGCAGTCGAGCGGATCGCTCGCCCATTCGGCTTTGAACGAGCCATCAAGTGTCAGCCGTCACTCGGCGCGTGTGTTATAATACGCGAGCGAGCGAGCGGGCCGGTTGGCTCGCGAGACGTGTATCGACCGCAGGAAAATGCATCTCGAGCGGCTAGTGACGCGACGCGACGCGTCATACGCGTGTAGCGGCGCGGTGTTAAACGCTCTCGCGGCTTTGAGGAGTTAATTAAACGAAAATAAACGCCGCCGGAGGCCCCGTCTGCGGTGGCGCCTTTGTGCTCGCCCGCCTGCCGCTGCGCCCCCTCCTCCCCCTTGCCAGGCGCGCGCCAGCCTCCCCGCCGCCCCCGCGGTGCGTCGGTGTGCCGGGGACGCCAGGCGAATCTCTGATCGCGAGCTCGCGGTTAGTGGCGGCGGCGCGGGCAGCGCCGGCCGAGGTGCGTGAACCCGCTTGGAGAGCCAGGCTCCAAGCTCGATTCTGACGGATGCAGGATTTCCAATTTCCGGTTTGTTAATACCAGTATCTGGAGAAGTAGATTAGCGTTTTTAACTGAGGGATCCTTTTTGAAGTAGCTCTTTAATTTTTCTGCTGGATTGCGCTCTAGATCTTTTAGGCATTTCTTAGTAGTGTGAGACATTACACGCCTTTCTCTGACACTCTTACTTCACTTTCTAATTGTGTCTTTGTGTAGTATGTCCTGGTCTTCTGTACCAGAAGAGATGGCTCAGGACATCAACTGATGTCACGACACTCTCTCTGACCAGGAGGTCTTAGGTTCGATTTTCGACACTAGCTTGTCAGCTGGGTCGAATTCAGGTGCTGTCAAGAAGAGAATTCTAGCGTCTGGCTGCTCTGATCGGTAGTTTTCTGTGTTTTTTCCGATCAACACCAGGCGAATGTCAGAGAAGTACCCTACCAAACAGGCCACGGACCGTGCAGGATCTTTCCTACCTCTCTCCTTGTCCTATTCTCTCTCCTTACGTAGACACACACTTACTGTAACACTCATTACACAATCACACATGCCGGGAGACCGGTCGGGAGCTTAGAGCTTGTCCCGGCTGGGGCAGTGCCCCGCTGGTGGGAGATACCTGGTTGGGGAAAACCCCGCTGGCCAACGGTTCGCATACGGCGAGGAAAACATCACCGCCATGTCCCAAGCAAAACATGCACTACACACACCGGACTAATGACCCTGGTAGTTGATGTGCCCGGAATCGCTAAAACAATCAATCCCGCTCTTCTGTCTTTAGTGCGCATTTTCTTCTCGTTAGGTTGGTCGCCATTATTTCTTCTACTAAACCTTCTCCACATCACCTTTTTGATGGGTAGCTTCGTGGATATTTGCCGATAACGTATGAAACTACGTTGCCAAGCTTTTAGCTGTTAAGGGTTGTCTTATGTCTTGGGAGTGCTGAGGAAATCTAATTGGCATTGTGGTTTCCGGTGGTTTCTTCTTAAGATTCTTTGGGCTTTGAATGGTTTCAGGAGATATGAGCCCCCTAAAAAACCACAATACCCCATTGAGAAAATATCCTGTCAGGACGTCGTGTCGCCGAGATCATCAGAGTGGATAAGCGCATTTCTTCTACGTCCGCAGAACACAACGCCGATCCTAGCTGGCACGTGATTTGTCGTGCACTCTTTCTCGGATCATCATCAATTTGCGAAAATTTTATATTCAATCTTGCCCGCGTAGAATCTGTGCCTTTCATAGTTTCATTCAAACGCTTTGTCGTTTCATTTGACGCCGCTTTTTGTACGACGAGAGAGTTTTTTTTTTTTTTGCGTTCCCAGAGCAAACGAGAGCCGCCCGTTCGATCTGCAGACGCAGCTTGGGCTCGTTATCGGCCGCGTCGCCGCCACCATGGAAGCGGTGTACTCGTTTCGTTTATCAATGTTTGCTCCTCGTTTGTCCGCGGCGAGGCGCTGTCCACTGGCGGGACGGGCGGGGGAGGGGAAGCGTTATTGTTTTTCCTGCGGTACGTCGTCGCTCTTTATGCATATTCAGGAGTGTGCCGACGCAAACGCACCTTCACGAGCAGCTTACGCGAATTACCGCGGGGAAAAATCACCTTCTCGCCGGTAATATCTGCGGAAGCGGCGGCGGCGCGCCGTAAAGGCGCGTTGCAGAGGGTGCGAAATTTGTGGTACGATAATGTGCGCGCCGGGCGCCTTTGCTGCCGCCTCGCGCCCCCCCCCCCCGGCTCCCCCCGATGCGGCCCGCTGCCGGAGAGTTAGTGCCTCTCCGTCTCCCACAGCTCGGCGCAGCCTTGGCGGTCGGAGGAATTCCGTGATCACCTCTCCATAGACTTTTTGTTGATTTCCTTAATGCTTTTCAATTTCTATGACGGTATATTGCACGATGTTTGTATTTTTGCATCACTATTGTGGCCTTATATGATCATTTTGGCTGAATTATTCTCTTGTTTGTTTATTTTTAATTGGATATTTATATAATCGCTTTACAGTGTTATTTCTTTATTATAGATCTAATTCAAGTAGGCTATATTAAATTTTAATTTTATTTACATTTACAATAGTGAGTAAATGTTTCAAAACGCAATTTTGCGATGAATGTTGAGATAAATCCTATTTGACACAAATACATCTTTTTGAAGTGTAATGGCTATCGTGCTGGGCGCAAAGGACCCGGCTCGAGGAAAAAATACACCTTATCATAAATGATGTGAATTGTATAATACTTGCATATTTATGTTGGATTTCCTAACTCGAATTAGTGGAGCGTGACGCTTCCTACAAACGCTAGCACATTACATTTTGTGGATGTGTATAGTTTCCGAAACGTACTACGGATTAGATCATGTCACTGAAGTGGTTACTAGGGATCAGATTTAATGCAAACGCATTTTTCTCCTGCAAGATGAAAATAAACTCACTTTGTATGTGATTGAAACATCTAATTTCGAATAATTTAAACATGCATTTCATGATGCATATTTTGCATGTTTTCTTAATTAGTTTCATATTTCTACAAATTGCTCGTATCTGCATGTTTTGCTTGAGAACGTGTATTTTTTTCTCATGTTTAGTCACTTCGTTTAATAATAAATTTAATTATTAATATTGTAATGTGTTTTTATATGCTGATATAAATTTCTTGTACCTAAATTTACGCCTGACAGTTAACAGAAAAATCGCGATAGTTGTTGAAATCAATCAATGTTAATAATCAGGTACACTTATGAACTAACACACATGACTTCAACTCCCTCAAATCACTGAGGGGCTTCTCGTACAAGTGTGCGCGAAACTCAATGCGTAAGAAGAAATTCCTTTTCCATGGTATGTAAGTGTTTGCTGAGGTCTTCTAGGAATTGTGTTGATGCATGGTGCTAATAATAATTGTTAAAAGTATTTAGCAGCGTACACATGTTGCGGAAGCTACCAATACTAGCAGCTAATACTACTGTTCGAAATTTCATTGTTTGGGATAGTAATAAATAAAAGGTGTCAAATGAACTTTGCGTAAAAATTGTAAGTATTATGATGAATTAATATACTATGTGCGGCATATTTGAATTTTTTATTGCTATTTTCCAAGTTGTTATTGCATACATGCGTATATCGTAGAAGATTCTTAGTTATATAAATCAGGATCCTACAGGTTAGAGGTAACAAAGGATTCACTGAAACTTCCACTTTCATTATGACGTATACCTCTTTCAAATGAATGGAGGTACAGAAAATAATTGTATGCAAATTTGTGAGCATTCTTGAAGTTGTTGGCTGAAACAAAAAATGAAGGACACGGTTCATTTTTTTCTATCTGTAAGAATTTAGCTGAAACGTTTTAATTCGCTTATACTCTGTATATTTACTTCTATATTGTTTATAAAAACATTTGCCGAAATTGCAACGTTGAAGTTCAGTTTCCGTATTCACTGATGGGCGCGCCTGAGACGAACCATCAAGCGAATGATTTACCTGTGTAC
The DNA here is from genome assembly GCA_017312745.1 of Gryllus bimaculatus. Taxonomy (NCBI): domain Eukaryota; kingdom Metazoa; phylum Arthropoda; class Insecta; order Orthoptera; family Gryllidae; genus Gryllus; species Gryllus bimaculatus. The sequence continues at coordinate 7,787,709 of BOPP01000043.1, forward strand.
ACTAAGGGACATTGAAAGCTTAAATAATACCAGACTGTATGCACTACTGTGATATGCAAATACAGTAGCATGTTAATGAAAATGTTTTCGTCAATTAGTTATGTCACGTTCTACTTTCATTGTTAACTGAAATGGAGTGTGCGAAGTTTGTTTCCGTTCCTCGGCGCAGTGAGACCTAGTGGAGCGGCAGCCAATGTAGTCGTCGGCGTGTCGCCTCGCCTCGGGTAACGAGTCGTGAATCGTCTCGGCGCGAGTAATTGCCACCTGAACTACCGGAACTATCCTTCCGCCATCTTCGCTCGCTCTGCCTCCACCTTCCCCTTTCTCGCCATCCGCCCACCGCCCCGCCCACACGTCCCAGGGCTCGACGCAGACGGCGGCGGCATCGGCGGCGAGAAACCTCTTGGCCGCCCTGCCCCTGCCCCTGCGCCTGCCCGTGCCGTGCTAATTAGAGAAAACAGCAATTACAGCGGCTTGCACTAATTGTTCCAGTGCCAGACACAGGAGAGAAAGTTTTAAAGGGCGACCTTTTCCGACAAGACCCCCACGTTTGCATTCAATCTGTCGTTTTTCCCCCTAACGACTTCCCCGTGACGGGCGGCGGGAAGAGGCGCGACCACGGGGCAGCCAGAGACGGTGCCGGCGCCGGCGCCGCCCACCGTGGAAAAAGGCCCTCTCCCCAGCGGCCGGTGAAACGCCTCGGCCCCGCGTCCCACGCCCCGGCCCGTCCTCTCCCGCCTGCAGCCGCAGACGCGATTCTTCTGCTAGTCATGCGAACGAACGTGAGCGCTGGGCGGCCTCCGGCAAAGCGGCTTAGCCGCGGAGGCTTTTTACTGCACGAGATGGAGATAAGGGGGTTGGAAGGTCACGTGGCCGTAGATGCGCCCCGGCGCGGCGCGACGGTGGGAACCGTTTTGGCGTTAAAATGGTTGGCGTGCGAGAGCGACGGAGCACGCTTCGTTGCGCGGGGCCCGCGCAGGAGGATGTCTTGTGTTCGCGCTAAGTGGGGAGACCTTGTTTCGAACGCAGCATACTTTCCAGGGGAGCTTTTCACGCGGTTAACAGGGTGGGCTAACGGCGTACTGGCCAGCGGCTAATACGTAGCATACGTTCGAAGGAGCATTATATATTAGAAGGCTAGAACGCGTAGGCGTCTATAGGCCCACTTCGCGTATGGTATGCCCCGTCCAAATTCTTCACGCGAGCTTTTCTCGCGGGTAACCGTGTAAGCTGACGGGCTACTGGATTGTGGCTGCCACAGCTGTCTGAGCATGTCTTCGTATTAGAAGGTATTCAGGGATAATCTTTCTCAGACTTCTCATCCATATCCTCCTTGAAATTCCATGTGGAGGAGTGTGTCCTTGTAAATGTCACTTCCTCCACGGTTTAGGAAACGGAGAAGAATGAGTTACGATTTGAATCATATTACGGAATATGTAGAGATTTTTCTTTGGCGATCTTGCCTGGGAAAAATGGGAGAATCATCCATCCTAAGTTTCCATTTTTTGGATATTTACTGTTCCTCTGCGTCTAATTGCGATGTGTAATGCATCAGGGAGTATAATTAATTGATACCCCCCGATGTACCACTTTCTTCACTACTTTCAGAAGCTGATAGCCACATAATATTGTACAAGAAATTGAGAATACAAAAATGAGAAATTAGTGAAGTTCGACTAGTTTTCTTTCTTCCTTCAGAGTAATTTGTTTTTATATTATCTTTCAGCAAAGAGAATATTCTCAATTAAAAGGTCGCCCTTGGAATGTACACAATCGCAAGGTCCACTTGCCATTAATACCTCGCCATTATATTAATTGATTATTTTATATTAGTTAATGTTTTTGTGTAACTAAGCTAAAATACACGAGTCTAAGAATTTGCTTATTTTTTACTTTGAGATGGTTGTTCTTGTTTTGTTGTAAATGAGAAGCAATGACGCAAATCATGCTGTATCTTGTCATTCATACTTCATGAACCTGCATGTGTTGTCTACAGTTCACATTACTCGTAATACTTCGCTTCGTTTCTGCCTTAGAAGCGCTCCCTATGTCCCCCAGTTTCGCCTTCCATCCCTCAATTATCTCTGCTGTGACACGGAAGCCTTCCTACTTACGTCTACGAGATTTTATTGGCTGCCTTTGAAATGGGTTCGCGTTTATGCTGGTTTAAATGTCGATACGAACTTTACAGTATTATGCTGACATTTTCATGGCTGGGAAGAAATAATTACTAAAAGAGAGTGAGGAGGGTAAAGGAAATAAAGTATCTTGAATGAATATTGACTTGGATTACCTCTATTATGAGACTTATAATGAATTGGAGTTTGGCATTGTTTCTCATGATTGGACAGCCGATACGTTTCCATCCGATACAAAGTCTTGGAGTCTCATTTTCTAAGTAATTATTATCAAATTTTTATATTATTTTCAAAGTAATTTTCAAGGAATTATTATCTTTGGATATATTTTCGTATGATATTTATGAGTACCCATTTGTCGGCATTCGCGGTGGAGTTTATACTTAATAGTTGCATTTATCCACCATACAGAAAATGTTACGGCTTCATGAAACCTTCATGTACCTCCAAAAATCAAAATATCCGTTTCAAATTCTCAGGGTCTCGAGGCCGTTTGAAATTCGCCCATATCGGTCTGGGAACGTTAGTTTTGGAGGAAATTGTCTGAACGGTTTAGGCACTAGGCCACAGACTGAAAAACGCGTTTTGCAGGAATCCAATTTTTTCGTTATCAAGAACGCACAAGTCATGGATTCTGTCCACTGAAAGTTTTAGGGGAAGTAATTACTACGTATAAGAACAAGATTTATTCACTTTTCTATTTTAGGGCCTAACAATGAGAGTTTTTATAACGAAAAATCGCCACTTTCCGCTGCAGCATTACAATACTCTCTCTTTAGTACGTAAGCACGTAATGTAACGAGAAAATAAAAGAAAATCACTATTTAGGCTAGTCTGTTTTCCAAACTTTTTGAGTACCCGAGAAAATAACAATTTATTGAGAATAATTAGGTACTTTATAACATCTCCTCATTTAAATTGCTTCTTAAATTAGATACACGTTTAGGAACTGCCAATTATTAATATAAACGCGTTGGGGAAAATATTAATTCTGACTGCTTGGAAAGCTCTAAGAATCGTTATAATAATTATTATTATTAATTTTATTATTATTATTATTATTATTATTATTATTATTATTTAGTTCTATTTTCGCACATTCTATATGTTACTTCATACGTGGTATATTTTGTGTAATACTACTAATTGAGTACTTTTTTTGGTATTTCTCTTCTGCAGAATATGTTATTATTTTATTTGGGTTCAATTTTATCAAAATACATGTTTTACGTATTTAAGTCTCGATGAAAAGAGTCTTAAGATTCTTACTGAAGATATAATACCTTAGGACTGTCCAAACAAAGTGTATTTTCGAGAGAGGATGAAGTTTTGACGTATTATGTTTCGTGTTTCCAGGTGAGTGGCCACTGCGGCGACAACGGCGAAGACGACCTCTCCGCCTTGGAGTGGGCGACGCGCGGAGGGCATGTGGCGGATCGAGCGTGGGCGCCCCGGAGAAGAAAAAGTTTTATTTTGAAAAACTTTTGGAGGGATTAAAAATATTGAGCGTTTCGCGGCGCCCCCGAGGCCAAGGAGCGGAGCGAAGCGAGGCGGCCGGTCGGGCGCTGAGAGGTGTGGGACGGCCAGGGAGAGCTCCGGCAGCGGGAGCGGCAAGCGCGATCTGGAGGCCTCGTAGCCGCACGCGGAGCTGTTTAGAGCGGCCTAGGGCCCCGACGTCACGGTGCACTTGTCGGTCATCGGTTGACGGATGGAGGCGCAAGGAGCGTCGACACGAGATCGTCTGTCACGAGAGGCAAACCTAGTGCGTGCACTTCGTGTATTCTCCGTTAATTCAGTAAGTGAGTGATTCTCAAGAATCCTATTAAATCGCCTCTCCAGTATACTAATACCAGGACGTCACTAAATTTATGTTTTATTTATGAACAGTTTCGTAATGGTTTTTGCGTCAATTTGTTAAGAATAGAACGAGAGATGCAAACGATAGTTCGGCACGAGAGAAAGACAATACAATGATACATTCAGTAAAATTGAAATTATGTTCGGGTTTTGACCTCAAAGTTTGACCGTGCAATTGTGAACGTGATAAATTTCAGTGTTGACATTTTTAAATATTTTGCTTTTTTGCATTTAAAATCCATAGACTATCTACAGACTCAGTCTGTGAATACTCTCGCAGTTCGACGGATCGACGAGGATTGTTATTCCCTCTCATTCAGCACCTGCTGTGGTCGATCATCGCGGAAGCTCGAGTTGGTTTGTGCAGCAAAGACAGTTTATGTTTCCCGTTTCCGAACATAAGTACTTTGAATCAATATGTTTGTTGATTGACATCCATGATATGAACTGAGTCTTCCGAGCGACTCCAAAATGCCAGGATTTTGGATTTCCAGAGAAAATAGTATGTCTTCGGGTTGTGCATGTTCTGTCGACATCCTTCATGCCGAGATAATTTTTCGGTTGAATTGAAAGATCATTCCATACATTCTCTGGCGAGCACAGGTTACACATCTGAATAAAAAAGAATAGCAATTCAGAATTTGTGTATTTAAAAATGTTCCGTTATCAGTTCCATTTGAACAGAACGTGCACTAGAATGGGAACCCGAAGGCGCCGTTTCGCTGTATGGCTTTTGAGAAGGACGCCTCGCTTCCGCTGCCGCCGCCGCCGCTGTTGCATCTCTTCGTAGTACGATCGCGGGACGGCGAGACCTACGCCGCCGCCAAACGGCGACACGCCGCTCTGGGACCGCCGCTCCCACTCATATTAGGTATAGTTATCACGTTTGAAAAGATGCTGGCCTTATCCGAAAACGTCTTATAAAAGTCTGGGGTTCGAACCGAAAAAAAGGTACCTCAACGAGAGAGCTTGGCGCAACAGAACAAAACATTCAACGCGAAATGGATTAGTTGACCCTCGACTGAAGAGGCATGTGAACGACAGCTGATTGCCAAGGAATTTACATTGATGTATATCACTTCGACGAGTTACTCAAGTAGATTGTCGAAACTGTATCGAAGGGAGATATATTCGAAGCATCCGCTCTTCTTTTCTGGTGAAACCGCAAGGCAAAACATTTTCTATGGCCTTCGCAATAATGATGGAAAACCGTCAGCTTCTATTTGCACGTTTGACATCTATGTATATACCCTATTTCCAAATTTAAAAAATGCCAGCAGTGACTAAAATTCACCAGCTGTTTTAAAATACCCAAGCTCTTCGAACTAATTTCTTGGAATAATAAATTTATATTCCGTATATGACTAAATTAAAGATTACAATAGACATTTGATATTTAAACAAACAACGTACGAAAAAATCAAGAGATATGAATGAATATTAAAATCAAAATGTTGAAATCAATATGTTTAAAACAACTATCAAATTCAAAAAGTGTGCCCACCATTCCCAAGTAACCAACAATGTAAAACCATCACACCTGCCTCAACCCAGCTTATGTAAGACGCATATAATTATATCAAATAACAATAATATTCGGCCTCTAATTCTATAATTGGAAACAATGCCCCAATCTTTACAAATGTATAATAACCTAACCAAAATGACATGTCTCCGACAAAATGAAAAAAAATAATCATCTATTGAAATGCCGAATAAAAGGATTTGAACAAAATAAAGGATACTTAAAATTGCTAAAACACTATGAGTACGTGTGGCACACGGGAGTTGACTTCTCCACTGCATCTCATCACCGAGAAGGTCCAATGCCTCGAAGCAGGACAGAACCACCCGCTTTTGAAAACATCAACAACATTATTTCCGCCACCAAAACATATGCACACACCAAGAGTGGCTTTCTCCGGACAGATTTGGGCCGCGCAAATTGCGCAGCGGCGGCGACGGAGGAAGATTACGGTCGACGGGCGGAATAGACAGGGCAGTGGCAGACGAGCAATCACGAACGCCGGATGTGCCGGGTACATAGTACAAATTACTAATAACCAGTACTCAAATAATAATCGGAAATAAAGGAACGAAAGGACCGACATTTTACGCGAAGTACAGTCAAAATAATGTCATTAATACGAACAGGGACCGTGTCCAGTACCCTCAGTCACCAAGCAAACCGGTCAATGCCTGAAAAAAGGACACGTCTTCTCCAACCACAACTAACTTCATTCCACCAGCGACCATTAGCAGCGGCAGTCGGGTCGTGTAATACCCGGCAGCTGCGGACTGCGGGCGCTTTGGCGGGCGGGCACGAAGGCGAGCAGGGGGCGCACGGCGCGACGTTTGACCCGAGGCGCGGATCGCGGACGCGCGGACCCCCCGGCGTCCAGATAACGATGAATACAATAAAAGGCGCGCCGGCGCCGCGATGGTACGGGGACGCTACGAGACCCGGCCCGCGGTCCGCCCGCCCCCGGGGCGTTACGTCGCCGCGAAACCGCGTCCGCCGTAAAAACAACGCGCAGCCACCCCAAAACGGATGGGGCACGAGGCTCAGTGTGGACGTTTGTACAAGCTAACCCCGCTCCAAACAACTTTTACATATTTCTCCGCTCAAAACAGAAATCTCATATTCTCTACCGCTCAATTAGAAAGTTCCACTCCGACAATATTAATATTCACGTTGAAGACAATTTAGGCCTCGGAGATTCTATGTCAAACCGCGAGGAGATATTGGCGGCCCTCTTTAAATGCTTATAAAATCCATCAATATCTCATCAACCTTTGCCAATAGCGCGTGCGCGCTTTCCCCCAAGAAACCTATATATATATTTTATATATATATATATATATATATATATATAATAGTAATATTTGTGGAAAATCAGTCAATAGATGACTTCTCTTTAGAGCTATGATTAAAAAAGTTACAATTCCTTAAATTTATTAACAATACGAGCAAAACCATATTTGGCGTATACAAAAATTTACATTTTGTTATTTTCTCTTCGGGTGGAGAAGAAAATGAAATTCGCCGAAATATGCAGGCAGGGTATATTACAGTAGCTGACACAATGCGAAAAAAAAAAAATTGGGCCAACAGCAATAATGAAGGTGATCCCTCTCCAATCCGTCCAACATTTCATTTACTTATCAAGGATATCGCATTCAGTCAGATTCATCGCGATAGCGTGCGACATGTCAAGCCACCCCCCGCATTTAATTTTTAGCCAGACACATTGGATGAGCGCTGATCTCGTGAGACTTTCGCGAGAGTAGCGGTTACCTGTTTAAAACAATTACTCTTCAACACGTTCTTAATTCTTCTGTGTGAGAAGCGTTTACCACACCAACACCAAAATTACGCCTCCCAGTTTTAATCGGAGGAAAAAAAAGGTTCCTGTATTCGCTTCGAAGTTGTCCATAGCAAGAACTACATGAACCAAACTTGCGCATCGCGCAACAAAGTACCTATTCCGAAAATTATTTTGTTAAAAGTTCTTTTCAGGGGATTTACCTGTCATAATATTACGCAATATTCTAAGGAATGTCTAAGGAAATATATTTCCTCAATTAACGGCTGTATTACTGAAGTTAGTCACTTGTGAAACTAAGCAGGCAGGTCATCTAATTGTATACAGGTGAGATCATACAATCCACGAAAAAGTACACAAATAAAGTTGCTATCACCTTTATTATTTTATATTATTATTATTATTATATTATTATTATTAAATTTTCATACAAAATTGATTTTATACATGTAAACCAACCTTACATAACTATAATGTCTTGAAGAATGAGCGAAAAAACCACCCGAAATGTTCGTCCACCACGACGAGCGCGTAGAATCTAAAGCAACCGAAAATAAATAATTCGCACTTCACACGAATAACTAGCACCTTTATAGCCGCCGGTCTTATATCTTACTTTCCACGCCGTGCGTTAACTTTCCTATTTCATACAGTTGTCATCAGCATTGAAATCTCCCTAATTGTACCAAATCAGTGGTCGTTCTTCATTTCATGTCTCCAGCAAATGTGAAGTCTGCCACATTATCGGTTGAAAATAGAAATTTTGGGCACTTACAGCGGAACTCCGATTCAACTTTGCAAATCACCTGATCTCCATGCCGCAACACGACGAGTAAACAACATTATGTAGAGCAATCCTTTGATTGCTCGAGGTCAGGATAAATAATCCCTCTCAAAGACCATGTATTGACCTGAGAAACACTCACACTAGCCACCATTTTAAAGCGACTCTAGAGAAACCGAGATCAATTCGCGGCTACGCACCAACACCCAGGCTGGGATTTGATTTATTTCATCAAAGAACCAGCAAAACACATCCATGTGTGAGCTTGAGGGAAGAAGAACAATCTGCACACGTATTCTTGGAGCTCCAGATTCTCTTCTCCCCTTTAACCATATAAGTTTAATGATGACGTAAAAGTAGAAAACAAAGTGCGGTTAGCACCCAAACAATCTAAATACTTCAAATCCGAAAAAAAAAAAAATATACCACTTGTAGACCATTCACTAAATGTAATATCATTAATGGCTACATTCAAATTCATAGTGACACCCGGAACACAATTCGGCCGGCCAGGCTATTACAAAGAGTGCTCCAATCGTCGTGGATAGCAACATAAAAATTTGAGTCATATATAAAAAAAAAATAGCATAGATACATAATCCTAGAAAATTAATAATAAATAATGCAAGATAATGTTGTTAACATACTTATCTATTTCCATTAGTAGTGCATCTCCTTTGAACCTCATAAGTATTTGAAAAAGGTCACTAATAACACAATCATTTCATTTTTTTATTCAAATTTTGAGAACGCAAAGAATACAGATAAAGCACAACCTCACTCTGTCTCCAGTCATTAGCAAACCAGAAAAAAAAATTCAATGCAATTCGCTTCTCATACAAAAGGGGTCCGAGACCTAAGTATGCAAAAAAATTCACATTACTAGTAAATGTTTATTGCGGGATTGACACTACATTTTTAATAAAAAGAATACTGCCCTAATCAAGTATCAGGGCTGTTTTCACACGAAAAATGAGATACGTGCCGCAAACCAATTAATCTTCATGTACACTAAACGCCGTAGATTGACACTATACGAGTAGATTCAACTGAAAAATGGAAGATGCTGTGGTTGTGCTGTAGCGAAATAAAGATTATTGCCTGATGAACGTGACATTAATAATAGTAATACCAGGCAACATTAATTATTTATTATATTATTATTATTATTATTATTAATATAATAATAATAAAATTAATAATAATAATAAATAAAGTCAATAATAAAATTAATTGCCATTTCGATTACGGTTTTACGCCAATTCAGAGACGCCCTACATAGCCGTTCCCCCTTCTTTAATCCGCCTCTTGCGCAACGTTCGCACCTTCAGATTTCCACCCTGGTCGCCGCCGGCGCCCAAGGCGCGTCTCCACCACCGCGTGGACGTCGCGACCGCTTCCGGACATTTAATATCGAAGCGGCCGCGCGCGCGACGCTTCCACAGCCCCGGCCGCGTCGCGACGCTCGCCGACGCCTGGCGACGCCTGGCGATTTCCACAATCCCCAGCGCTTGCGCCCGGCAGCGCGGGCAAGGGCGCTGCGCCTGCCAGCCACCGCGAGCGCAAAGGCTCGCAGACGGATGCGCGGCCTTTCTCGAAAGGAAAAAAAAATTGCTTTGTTGCTTTTCTATAATTTCGGATGCGGACGACACACCCAATCGTTTATAGTATTCAAAATATACCCATTTTATAGGTCGCAATCAATCGTCACGAGAACATTTCGGTCGGCCCTTTATCGATAACTTTCCGATTTCACCTTTATCTCGATCTTGGACCTTCCACTTCCGCTTTTTTTTCTTCATTATCCGACCAACGAATCCAGCATTCCGTTAACATTACACTTTTTTTTGCACAGCCTTGTTTTTAAACCTTGTAGTCCTTTCAAATATGTGAAGATCACTTATTTTATAATTAATTTACGAAACGCAATTTATATGAAAATAAACAAATAAAAATAACCCCACCATTGAAAATATCCCGATTAAAAGTACATTTTGAAAAAGAAAAATTATTTAGGTAGCTCGTTAGAATGTTCTTCTTCGCTTAGCTTTACGTTCTTTTATAAAAAGAAGCGACAAATGTGATACTTTTCAAATGATACAGAAGCATTCTGCCAAAACAGTAATTGAATTGTAATTCTTCCCTATGCCTATTAATTAAAATAGTAATAGAATCTGATGTTCAATCTGCGTTATATAATGTCTCCACAAAATTGCTAGACTTTTTCTGGGCATTTATAGCCTGGAATACAGCACACACACACACACCACACACACACACACACACCACACACACACACACACACACCACACACACACACTTTCAAAAACGAGAAATTCGTGCGGTAGTAAGTCTCCAGCCTTGCAGAAGCCTTCGCCCTGAAAGTCGATCGTTCGCAGCCGTGAATACTCTCCCCCGTTTCGGCGCTGACTGTCGGGACGCCGTAAGTTGAAGGCGATTATTGTACGGGCTGTGCAAGTTGCTTGCGGTTTCTTTGATGTCAATTCGCATTAGTGCGGGCGCGGAAAAAGGACATTTGTCGCGTAATCGCGTTATGTCCGGCTTCGTGTTACGTCGGTAGCAAACTAATCGAGAAGGCACTGTTGCGCGTGTCGGGCTCCCGCCAGCCCAAACGCCCCTCGGGGCTCCTATTCGCGGCCTGCTGGAGCCTCCGTCGCGCACTGATTCTCACAGCCACCTTATCGCCCGCGGAATGCACGACCTTCGCCGCCGACGCGCAGGTACAGGAAGCCTCCTCATTTGCAGAACAACAATCTGAGATAAAATGAATATACAGCGTCTTGCGGCAAAACACTGTAATAATAAAAAAGAAACCTGCGAGAAAAATTCTATAATAACTGGCATTGCTAATTTAAGTACTTACTGTTGCTAATTTAGTTCTTACTTAGCATACCATTGTAAGGCATGTTTTAAGGTTAATATGGCTGAATAGCAGAGCAGAATGAAATGTTCCAAAGAGTTAACAACTGTCACTGCCAGATGCCTCTGGCCTTCCCGACCCAGACGCTTCTCTGGTCCTGGTGTTAAACAGCCCCGATGGTGGCCGGAGTTTTCGACACTACCTTGTTCATCTAGGATCGAATTCAGCCACTCTTCTGCAGAGAAATTCCAGCGGCCGGCTGCTCTGGTCAATAGATTTTCGAGTTTCTCCCGATCAACACCACGCGAATGCTGCGAGCAGTACCTTAACCCTTACGGGTTCTCACAGACTATCCTTTCCTTATCTTCCTTGTCCTTCTTCACCATTTACTTCCACACTTACATGCATCTACACACCGCATTTACGCTGCGAGCTTAGAGCTCGTGCCGCGCTGCGGGCCAGGCTGCCACGCAGCTAGAGATAATTAGCTCACGGAAAATACCCCGCAAAGTGACGTCGGTCGGTGTCGGACGATCGCCACCACCTGCCGCAAACACAAAACCATTCAACTTCACTACTGACAATTGACCCTCATAGCAGTTCATGCCGCCCGCAATCATCACTCAATCTATCTAATCGGCGACCACGAGGGTTATTTGGCGCGGAGCACCCTTAGAAAACTATGTGCTTCCTCCTGGGGTGTCCTACGGACGCAATTGCCTTAACACTACAGGAAAATATAAAACATTTTTCGAGTTACCACTAGTAACTGAGCTCGAACCAAAAACAAAACAATTATTTCGTTGCGCAGACAGTGCAGTGAAGAAACAAGCTGCTTAGTAGGTATAACGAAAATTCCGGGAATTACAGAACATCGCACACTACAGCTAAAATTAATTGTTTAAAAAATCGTTCGTAAATTAGTTCAGACATTCGATAATTAACATACGAAATTATCCTTTTAGTCGCCAGCCGGCTCTTTTAATACCACACTCTCATTGTAGGGAATGTCGTGCCATTCAACCCAGTCGCCAACAATCCATCACTTGCTCGCCAGCATGGTTTTCCGCCACCCTTTTTGATCCCTGAAAGTTATATCACAGGATATACTCAAACCAAAATTTACAACGAGAAAACTACTGCCCGTCGTAACCGCAATTTAAGTAATTTTTTCCGATAACAACAACCGTTAATGGAATTGTCCCGATCAATTTAATGTGTACAGAAGCAATGAGAAATACATGTTTAAGACTTTATTAGAAAAGTTTCCAACACCCCACTTCTCTGGAAACCCTATGTTATGAATTAAAATACTGTTCCACATTCATTTCTCACGTCCACTTAAGTCAACTACTCGCACCAAACTACGCGTAGCTGCAACAGAAGGACACAATTTTTTTTCGGATTTAGTTTCATTATTTCCTTCGGTCCTCGGCTAGCTACTCGAACCTGCCCCAGCCATACTCTTGACAGCTCCCATCATCAACGCCCCACAGTACATTTTTTTAGAAATTATCTTTAATTTTTCGGTTTCCTAATGGGAATCCTAGGAACGGCAAATATTATTTTAAGAGAATATTAAAGAAACAGTAAAATCTGCGTCCCTCAACGGCCTATTTTATCCTTAACCCGAAGCTTGAACAAATTTGGAGGCCGTTCTTAAAAAAAAACGAGGCGTTAAGCACTAATGCTAAAGTTCGAAACTTGAGTGCTCTTTTTTCACAGAAAAACCTTTTGAAGTTGTTATGGGAAAACTTATTGAAAGTCATTGAAGTACAATTAATCCACAAAATACAATCAAGTGTTTACAAATGCTGGAAAAGTGCCCTAATAACGGTGAAGAAATATTCTTCAAAGAAATTACAATTGTGCTAACTTTTGAAAAAACAATACACCGCATTGAACTTTACGTTCATATTAAAAGAGTGAAACTTAGAACTATCCGTTCCAAAATTGAAGAAAAAATTGAGCCATTTCCACAGAAAATTTTGGCTTTGAGCGTTCTGAAATGCGAAGTATGAGCTAGTTTTCACAGGACAAATGTGTCGAGTTTCCCGAGGAACTTTATTTCAAAGAACATTTAAAATAATAATGTGAAATTACCGCTAGTATAAATATTAACTACGCGAAAGACAACGTCAAAAAAATACATTTTTTCCAATTTTTGAAAAAAAACAAAGAGTTAGGCAATATGTCATCTTATTAGAGTGCATTTACCACATCCCTACCAAAAATTTAAAGAAAACAATTTAGGTGCCGTTTTTCAGAATTTTGTTTCTCTTTACCTTTTTTTAATTGCAACATCACTTCAACACAAAAAATCGCGTAAGACTACTAAAAATTTTCCAAAAAATTTTCTATACCGTAATGAAGAAGTCACTACGGAAGAACAAATTTTATCAAGGAAAATCTCTATCTCCTAAATTAGTTGTAGGAAAAACCAAAAGAATTCATACTTTTGAAAAATTTCTCGCAAAAACTCAGAGTAAACCGAGAAAAATAGGACCGCTATTTTATAAGTGTATGTTACTTTATTCTACAAAAAAAAAAAATTGGAAGCCGTCGTTTTTTCGAAAAAATTTTTGAAAATGCCGGTGGGCTTCCATTTAAATTACCCCCAAATCTTTGAAGAATGTATAATCAAAATTCCCAAAGTTTCGACTCGAGCCAGATGGGCAGGCGGTTTCTTCAATTTGAAAATATCCTACGCATGGTTTAGGCCGCTAGTAAGTTACACAAGCCACCACACAGACAAACGGACGTTTTCTGGAAAAAACAAACACTTTTTCGTTATCCGGTGGGACCCCAAAAACGTCGTATCGTTGATAATTTCCGAAATCGATTTCCGCCGGTCATTCCACATAACTTTCCCCATAACTATGTATTACTAATCGATATACGAATACAATACGAGAAAGATAAATTCTCTCCTCGAGCAAACGCCTAACCTAGATTTCCCTTTACACGGACAAGTATCACTGAACCAAGCACGGGATAGGTGCTGTGAACGACAACGCGACGAGTAAACACTGCTGACGGAAATGACCGTACACTGCCTACGTAACAGCGTTCTGTCGGACACGCAAGAAGCTACTAGATTTTCACGAAAACCTATTTCTACGGTCAGCCGCGACTTTCTAAGGGACCCTTTTTGTCACGAACGATGACCACCAATATCGAGCGGCCGTTCGACAATACATGCAATGGCCGAGACAATCCGTCGCCCGGTTAATTCCAGCTAGAAATTCTCTTCGAAAAGGAGGGCAGGATACAGGGAGCGTATCTGCACAACCATTGGTCTCATTCTCTCACAAAACAAAAAATAAATCTATTGCTAAAAAAAATAGCTGCTGCAAAAAGAAAGAAACTAGAGTGAAATTAAAAGTTCCTTAATAAAATTCGTCATAATAGAACTCTTAATACATTCGTAATTTTTTTATCATTGAAAGGTTAATTATATACATAAAACGATTTAGTAACGAGCGAAATATTATATTATTAAATAATTAATGTGAATCGTTCAGCCCAGAAAATAGTGTCGATACTAAGCACAATAAGCTAATATTAAATATATCCACTAACGCAGAGTTTGGGAAAGACCGGAGACGAAGGAGCTATGTACGCCAGTTGGTAATCATTTTTTTTGAATTAATGATTTTTATTTCGCACTGCCGTTTATTAAGTAATTATTCCAACTTTAATGTATTAACGTTAGAACATAGAAATACAACTCTGTACATGTTATAAATACTACTACTAAGTAATCACCGGAGAAGTATCTGGGACGGGGCGCATTGAAAAAGTGTATAGAATCCTTTTTAACGCTTGATTTTAAGATATATAAATTGATAGGCTAAATACCTTACATCCGCTAAAAATTTAAAATTTCCAAAGCACAATAGGGCTCTGTCTCCTCCCGAAATAGCCAGTGACTCCCCCCTCTGGTTTCTATTGCGAATTGTTAGATGTAAACACAAAAACAGCCCATCAAAATACCTGTCTCAGGCATAACTATAAATCATGTCACGGCAATCATTTCACCCGTCGGAAAAAATCGCGTCTGGAGGGCCAAGCGGTGGCGTGTTTCATCTCTCCTGGCCAGGCACTAAACCGTCGAGCACTTTCTTTGGGCGACGCCTGCTGGTGTCGCCGCGTCCCAGAGCAACATACCAGAGCGATAGTTACGGACTTTCTTTCACCGGTAGTAGTTCGCTACCGAGGAAACGAGACAAAGCGGCGGCGGATACGGCAAACGGAAATGCACCCGCCCGGAAGCAGCGTTACTTAGCGTCGCTTCCGCTGCACCCGCTGCCCCACTGCTCCCCGGCGCCCCCCTGCCCTGCAACCTCTCTCGGGTTAGCACGCTTTGCCCGGCTCCACTGCGCCCAAAGGCTCGTGCACGCCACTTCGTTCGTGGACGTCTCTTTTTTCTGTGAATCGTTGCAGCCAAAGTGACATTGGATTAAGTGGACCATGAAAAGTAAGTTCCACGATCTTATTTGCCGTTATTTGGAAGTTGCCACACCCTCGCGGTCTTCGCTTATAACAAGCTTTCTTTACTACTTCTACTGACAATGAGAAAAGTTGCACTTGAGATTATCTTGACCCCATGAAGCTGTGGAATTGAAAATTTAATAATCGCTTGCTAAGAGTGTTTCATAAGAGTGTTTTCTATATACATAGACGAAAAAAACAATAACTCACCTACCAATAGATGACTATGAAGTTTGTTATAGCTGCAATTCACACATAAAATATTAGGTTTCTGCCTTTGAGATTTTGAAGACCATGAAAGTGACCTGGAGAAGCCTTGCACAATGATATAATTAATTAGAGAGTTGTTCACTTAAATCAACGCGCTCGACGAGTACGTGTTTGTTAATTAACTGCATCATTCATCCCATTTGTCCGTTACGCGGCGAGTTTCGCTATGTCCCCTCGAAAATTCCTGCTGCTTCGCCAGGTGGCGCATCGCCATCCACTGAATTCAGTCGCACAGTCAGGGGTTATTCTTCCGCGAATGACCGCCGCGTCGTGGAATTATTTTTCGTTTCCACTTCTTTTTCATTATCGAGTGCAGCAACTGGTGGTCTGCCCGCTGCGTCGCCGCTTGATATTTCCATATAGTGTTCCGGAAGTCTGGAAATGCCTCGAGCAGTTTTCTATCCGATATTTCTATCGATAATTTTTCATTCCTGTTTCTCTCTTTCCGTCTACCTCTCTCTCCATTGCCTCTGTCTGTCTCTCTCAGCCCCGTTAGGTCCCGTTCTTATCTAGCCTTCCCTAGACCTCCACACTAATTCTATTCCTTGACGTCTTTCTTTCTACTAATCTACCGTTCAATTTACCAGTTTTTCCACGACGAATCCTTCCCTTCTCTCACCGTCTCTTCACTAAGTTCTATTAACGTCTGTTTCGGGATTGTTGATCCTCCCCGCGAACACATAAGAAGATAAATGACATGTCATTTGCCTGTGGATTAAACCTGTACCTGTCCTATCGGGAGAATAGCGATGAAATCAATCCATAAATACAAAGCGTATAATGAACTAGGAAAAAAAAGTTCATGCACATGAAGGATTCAGGCTGCCGACGAGTTAACGCGGATATTCACGAAAACTCAGCGCGCATGTAGGCGTGTCGTATTCACGAAGGAGCATTCGGAGAATAAAACACCTGGAGATTTTAAAACACAATGATCAACTTAAAAGAATAATGCGTAAAAAAAGTATTTACTTCGAATCGATATTATCAAGAAAATTGATAGGAGTAATCAAGACTGTCAAATTACCTGGGGGGGCGGCAGTCAAGCAAGGCGCAACTCCCGCCGCGGGAATGTTGGCTGCTGGCACTTTTTTATTTGTTATTAATTACAATTTAAAACAAGTTTATTCACTTTTCACAATTATCATGCCGCTTTTTTCTTTAAAATAGCTTTTTTTGTGTTAAAAGAAGACTTCGTTAGGACAAAAATTTTTTTTTACACGTTAACAAATTCAATTTTTCTGATTTACTTTCATGGAAATGTGCAAGTAATATAAAAACAAATCTATTAATAATAATAATAAAATAATAATAATAAAATGAATCAATAATAATAATAAATAATAATAATAATAATAATAATAATAATAATAATAATAATAATAAGAATAATAGGGATCAACGAAGCATGAATGACACCGTGGATCTCGCGAAAGAAATCGAGTCGGCCCGCCCGTCAGTTAGCTTGGGCATGAAACCTGCTCATCAGTAATTTGCTTCATCCAAGCCAAATCGCTCAAGACCTTTCAACAACTATTTTGGTCCAAAACGCGAGGCCATTCCGCCCTTTCCAATTGCAGACGTGAGCCAGGTGTAAAGGGGCGCGGGGTCGTTTAATTTCAGCATTTCGCAACTGTGGATGCCACCTCCTTTGTAGATGCATTGCCCCTTTCACAATGATACGATTTTGGGCTCCCAATTTTTCGCCTTACACGAAATTTCCTCATTCTGCACGACACATTTGTATTTATTAAACATTTTCCATACACACATAGATCCAGGATGTGAGGATTTTTCCACAACGACATCAAACAATATTTTATTTTAATCGAGAAGTCTTTAAACTTTAACTCCGTGCGGAATATTCTTCCCGAATGATGTTGCGTTTTATTCACATGTATAACACGTGCATAATATGTAATACAATCTACGTCCAGTACCATTACTATCGAATTACCAAAAACGTTGTAAGAGAAGCGCATACGTAATATTTTATCCCACCATGCTCTCCCAGGTTTATAATTAAACGGTATTCGAAAAAATATTCGTATTGTACAATGAACAGGTGCAACGAAAACACAATCCGTTCGGAAACGCAATTCCTCAGAGACAATTACAAAGGCAACGCCCTCGAGCTCGAGCAACCAATAGAAAACGACAACAATAGGCACACATCATTACCGGTTTTTTATTCAGCCGATGAATTTGTTAAAAAAAACTTAGTTAAAATAGGAGGCGGAATCTATGTCCTCACCGAAGGCATTCGGTGAAGCGCCAGTGTTTCCAACATGGGTTTCCAGCAACGTCACCCGAAGCGCGAAGAAGGGCGAAGGACATTTTCAACGTTCTTGAAGGGTTTTCTGTGCACCGCGTCAGAGGTTTGTGAAAGCGTATCTCTCTCAGGCGAGTCGCACGGAGGCCGGCTGCGCCCGTCGAGAGCGGGCTTCCCTTTTTTTTTTTTTTTTTATGCAACGGCTCCCCGCCCTGCCGTGCGCAAACGGTAATTACGAATTCACCGCGTGCGCGCGCCCCGCGCCCTGCGAGCTCCGCCCGCGCGCGCCCCCGCCCCGCGCCAAGCCCCGCCCCGGCCCTGTTGCCAGCCCCGCCCCGCCCTGCGCCAGCCCCGCCCCGCGCGCCCCCCCCAGCCGCAGCCCCGCCCGCCGCCAACGCCGCACCGCGCCCGCCCCGCTCCGCGCCCGTCCCCCATCCGCGCCCGCCCCGACTCCGCGCCAAGCCCCCGCGCCAAGCCCGCCCAGCGCCAGCCCCGCCAGCGCCAGCCCCGCCCCACGCGCCAAGCGGCCGCCCCGCGCCAGCCCCAGCCGCCCCCGCGCCAGCCCCGCCCGCGCCAGCCCGCCCCGCGCCAACGCTCCCGCGCCAAACCGCCGCCCCGCGCCAGCCCCGCCCCGCCAGCGCCAGCCCCCCGCGCCAGCCCCCGCCCCCGCCGCCAGCCCCGCCCTGTGCTAGCGCCCCCCGCCCCGCCAGTTCCCGCTCACCGCGCGCTGGTTATTTGAAAAGATTATCTCTCCGGCGGTTCCGACGAGCGACTTGACGTCGGCCCACGTCGGTGATTCGACGGGAGGGCGGCGGAGCGCCGGAGGAGACGTGTGCAGCGGTCGCTCGGAGCGCCCGCAAAACCAGGGAAGAGGAGAAAAATAAGGGACTACGAGCAGGAGAGCGCCGATTAAAGAACAATAAGATAAACGCGAGCCGGACCTAGCGCGAACGAAGCCCGCCGAGCGCTGGAGGGCGCCGCGAAGAAGACGTCGGCGGCCCGAGTGCGAATGGGGGTGAGGCCGCCCGCGGCGCGCGTCCCTAGGGCGCTAACGCAGGCGGGTCTGTGGCGGGCAGGTGGCGGCCGGAGCGGACAGACTGGGCTTCTACGGCTCGGCGGGGCGGGCTTGGACGGGCGGGGCAGGACTGGGAGAGGGCCGGGGGCGGAGGCGGCGGGCGGCGGGGGCACTGGGGCGGGGCGGGGCGGGGCGGTCGGAAACCTGTGGCAGGCGCAAAGACCTTCACGAACTAAACCCGTACCGACAAAACTACACGTTTTGCCACAGTCGTCTGCACAGATAAGTAGCAGGGCCAGTCTGTTGGGCTGTATACAAGATCTGTACTGTACAGTACCGTACTGTTCACTGATTTTTTTTTTTTTTTTTTTTTTTTTTTTTTTTTTTTTTTTTTTTTTTTTTTTTTTACAGTTAACGTACCTATACGATAATACATGTTTTGTGTTTCCTCTTCAAACCAAATATCGATTAGTCTATGGGACTATTATAGAATAAGGATCAAAATGGAGTATATTCAGTATGAATACAACTACACATTTCTTACTGGCCTATATTGAAAAGTAAAACAGAAAGGAAAACTATTAAAATTAGATGAGGACATTTCACAAGCATCGACGTTTTGGAATAAAGAAGGGAAAAAAACGTAGACGCAGTTAAAAGTATATCGGTTGTCTTATAGACTACAATTTGACGCACTGAATCCTCGCGTGTCTATCACGATTGTACGACGCAGCGTTTGAAGCTGACAATGCAGGGAGACTTTTGGTGTGAAACAAAACAAAATATTATTGCAAAATGACGCACCAATTGATTAGAAAAATAAGTGTAGTTATATGAATTAAAACGCTTACACGCTACAGATTTATACCACTCAGGCTGAAAATTTTGAACTGCAAAAATTGGGAACAATATATGACCAACGGCCATACTCGTCATTACGAGTTCTAGATATATATAAAATTCGCCATCCATAGTTCGCTGTTTATACGGAAGCAATAATTCAAATGCCATCCTTATTTTCCGGACAAAGTAGCATGTCTACTCCATTCTACTAGTACGTAAGATTTTATACTAGCAAATGACTGATGCGAACTGTTGTTTATTTTACAAACTCTTTGCTGCCAAATTTTAAATGAAACAACAAAATACAATAAACTAAGCATCTTACCTGCAGGATACATGCGTTCACTCTAAACATTGCCAGTGTTCGAAATTTGCACAATAATTATCAAAGAGAAGAAACAAGACAATAAACTTACCACCACCGCCCAGACTGATACTTTGTTTGAACTCCCAGAAGTCGCGAAATATAAAATACCGCGAAGACGTAATAGATAAAGACGAAATCCACGTGGGACTGCGGTTCCATATTTCGCCACCCTCCTTGCGCTGCCTCCAACGCGCGCAGGCGATTAATCCCCGCCACAAGCGGAGTTGGCCCCTGCGCGGGCGCGAGAGCGCGGGGGCGCGGGCGCCTCGAGATCTCCTCCCGGCCGCCCTCGCGCGCGCGACATCAGGCGAAAGGTTGCAGGTTGAGCCCAGGACCGGGAAGGAACAGAACGGACGTTGTGGAACAGGAGCGTGGTGGTGGTGCTGGACGAGATGGAAAGAGGATGAGGAGGGTAGAAAAGCGACGCAACTTGTTGGAACAAGAGAGTGTGGAAGAGGCGCGGGGAGGAGAGGATTCAGGAAAGGAAGCGCATGTGGGAGGGGGGAGAGGGGGGCTTGGAGAAATGGGGCGGTGAAACGAAGGAGAGAACGGCGTTGAAAAGGACACCGCAGCTGCGGGGAAGGCGAGGCCGGTGGGGCGGAGGTGTGAGAGGGAGCGGAGCGCGTTGC
>BOPP01000043.1:7808609-7824982 GCA_017312745.1 Gryllus bimaculatus
GGAGCTCGAAGGGCGCGGGCGCGCGCACGCGGTGAATTCGTAATTTACCGTTTCGCACGGCAGGGCGGGGGAGCCGTTGCAGGAGCGCTTCGCGAAGGGCGCAGCCCCTCCGTGCGAGTCCTGAGAGAGATACCTTTCAAATACCTCTGACGCGGTGCACAGAAAACCTTCAAGAACGTTCGAAATGTCTTCGCCCTTCTTCGCGCTTCGGGTGACGTTGCTGAAACCCATGTTGGAACACTGCCTTCACGAATGCCTTCGGTGGAATAGATTCGCCTCCACTTTTAACTCCACTTTAAAGTTTTTTTTAACAATTCATCGGCTGATAAAAAACACGTATGGTGTGTCTATTTTGTCGTTTTCTCTTGTTGCTCGAGGCGTTGTTTCTGTAATGTCACGAGGAATTGCGTTTCCAAACGGATTGTGTTTCGTTGCACTGTTCATGTAGAATACGATATTTTTCGAATCGCTTAATTATAACTGGAGAAGCATGGAAAAATATTATGTATGCGCTTCCTTACACGTTTTTGTATTCGTTATAATGGTACTACGTTAATATTGATTACATATTCATGCACGTGTTTATACGTGTGAATATAAACGCAATATCATCCTCGATTGTTTACTGTTTTTCGGCGAAGATATTCGCAAACCGAGTTTAAAATTTAAAGACCTCTCGATTAAAAAAAATGATTGTACTGATGTTCGGTGTCGAAAATCCTCACATCCTGATATATATGTGTACTGGAAAGTGTTTAATATATGACAATTGTCGTGCAGAATGAGGAAATTTCCTGTAAGCTGAAAAGTTGGGAGCCCAAACTATAATTGAGAAAGCGCCAATCATCTACAAAAGTGGCGGCATCCACAGTTGCGAAAAGCTGAATTAAACGGAACCCCGCCCTTTACACTTTGCT
Organism: Gryllus bimaculatus; assembly: GCA_017312745.1. Lineage (NCBI taxonomy): Eukaryota > Metazoa > Arthropoda > Insecta > Orthoptera > Gryllidae > Gryllus > Gryllus bimaculatus. The sequence continues at coordinate 7,809,527 of BOPP01000043.1, forward strand.
CACGTCTGCACATTGGAAGGGCGGAATGCCTACGCGTTTGGACCAAAATGTGTTGAAAGTCTTGGGCGATTTGCTGGATGAGCAAATTACCTGATGAGCAGGTCACTGTCCAGCTACGTGATGGCGCCGACTCGATTTCTTTCGCAGATCCCGGTGTCATTCATCTTCTGGATCCTCTCATTATTATTATTATTATTATTATTATTATTATTATTATTATTATTATTATTATTATTATTATCATTATTATTATTATTATTATTATTTGGTTTTTATATTACTTGCACATTCCATGAACGTAAATCAAAAATTGATTTTGATTATTTTGTTAACGTGTAAAAAAATTGTCTAACGAATCTTCTTTAACACCAAAAAAAGCTATTTTAAAGAAAAAGCGGCAATAATGTGAAAAGTGAATAAACCGTTATTAATATTGAAATTAATAACAAAATAAAAAAATGCCACAGGCAATTTTCCGCGGCCGAGTTGCGTCTTGACTGACTGCCCCCCCCCCCAGGTAATTTGACAATGCTTGATCACTCATATAAATTTCTACGATAACTAACGGTTGTAATAGATTTTTTACCTTATTCTTTGAAGTGATCATTGTGTTTTAAAATGCTTCATATGTGTTTTAATACTCACGAATGCTCCTTCGTGAATACGACACGGAGGCCTACATGCACGCTGAGTTTCGTGAATATCCGCGTTACCCAGCCCTGTATGCCTTCATGTGCATGAACTTTTTTCTAGTTCATTTTACTGCTTTGTATTTATGGATGATTTGATCGCTATTCTCCCCGATAGGACAGGTACAGTTTATACCACAGGCAAATGACATGTCATTTATCTTCCTTATGTGTTCCGGGGAGGATCAAACCCGAAAAGACGTAATAGAACTTAGTGAAGAGACGGTGAGAGAGGGAAGGATTCGTAGTGGAAAACTGTAAATTGAACGGTAGATTAGTAGAAAGAAAGAGGCAAGGAAAGAATTAGTTATCTAGGGAAGGTAGATAAAAGGACCTACGCGCTGAGAGAGACAGACAGAGGCAAGGAGAAAGAGGAGACGAAAGAGGGAAACAGGGAAGTGACAAATATATCGATAGAAATATCGATAGAAACTGCTCGAGCATTTCCGACTCCGGAAGACTAATGGAATATCAGGGCGACGAGCGGCAGACCACCAGTTGCTGCACTCGATAATGAAAAATAAGTGAAACGAAAAATAATTCCAGACCGCGAGTCATTCGCGAAATAACCCCTGACTGTGCGACTGATTCAGTGGATGGCGATGCGCCACCGCGAGCAGCAGGAATTTTCGAGGGACAGCGAAACTCGCCGCGTCGACAAATGGGATGGAATGATGCAGTTAATAACAAACACGTACTCTCGAGCCGCGTGATTTAAATGACAACTCTCAATTAATATATATCATTGTGGCAAGCAGTTCTCCAGGTCACTTTCAGGTCTTCAAATCTCAAAGCAGAAACCTATATTTTATTGGAATGCAGCTATAACAACTGCATAGTCATTATTGTGGGTATTATTGTTTTGTCTATGTCTATAAAACATTCTTATGAACACTCTTAGCAAGCGATTACTCAATTTCCAATTTCACAGTTCATTGGGGACAAGATAATCTTATCATTAATATCAGATGCAATTCACTTGGTTGTTATGAGATTGTTACAAAATTGATTTTTTTATTATATATTGTGAAAATTTTCAGTCTGATTCGTGTAATATATCTCAATGCACTTTTCTCATTGTCAGTAGAGTACAGTAAAGAAAGCTGTAATAAGCGAAAGACCGCGAGGGTGTGGCAACTTTCAAATAACGGCAATAAGATCGTGAACTTACTTTTCATGGTCCACTTAATCCATGTCACCTTGGCTGCCAACGATTCACGAAAAAAGAGACGTCTAGAATCGAGTGGCGTCCATCGAGCCTTTGGGCCAGTGGACCGGGAAGCGTGCTTACCCGAGAGGGGTGCAGGGCAGGGCGGCGCCGGGAGCAGTGGGCCAGCGGTGCAGCGAAGCGACGCTAAGTAACCTGCTTCGGGCGGGTGCATTTCCGTTGCCTACCGCCGCCCGGTTTTGTCTCGTTCCCGGAGCGAACTACCGTGAAAGAAAGTCCGTAACTAAGCGCTCTGGGTATGTTGCCGACCGGCGACACCAGCAGCCGTCGCCAAAGAAAGTGCTCGACCGGTTAGTGCCGGCCAGAGAGATGAAACACGCCACCGCTGCCTCCAGACGGATTTTTTCCGACGGTGAAATGATTGCCGTGACATGATTTAAGTTATGCTGAATGAATATTTTGATGGGTGTTTTGTGTTTACATCTAACAATTCGCAATAGAAACAGAGGGGGATCCACGGGAGGAGAACAGAGCCCTAATTGTGCTTTGGAAATTTAAATTTAGCGATGAAGGTATTTACCCTACAATTTATAATCTTAAAATCCAAGCGTTTAAAGATCTATTACACTTTTTCAATGCGCCCCGTCCCATGATACTTCTCCGGGGATTACTTAGTAGGAGTATATAACATGTACAAATTATTTCTATGTTCTAACGTTAATACATTAAATTGGAATAATTACTTAATAAACGGCATGCGAAAAAAAATCATTAACACAAAAAATAATTACACTGCGACACTCTCGTCTCGTCTTCCAAAATCTGCTTATGGAATATATTATATTAGCTTATTGTGCTTAGTATCGAACACTATTTTCTGGCATTGAACGATTCACATTAATTATTTAAAAATATATTTCGCGTTACTAAACGTTATGTATAAATAAACCCTTTCATGAAAAAAATTAAGAATGTATTAAGACTTCTATTATGAAGAATTTTATTAAGGAACTTTAATTTCACTCTAGATTTTCTTCTTTTTGCAGCACCTATTTTTTTACAATAGATTTATTTTTGTTTTGTGAGAGAATGAGACCAATGTTGCAAACCTCCTATATCCTCCTCCTTTTCGAAGAGAATTTCTACTGAATTACCGACGGATGTCGCCCATTGCAGTTATGGTCGAACGGCCCTCGATATACTGGTGTCATCGTCGTGACAAAAAGGGTCCTTAGAAAGTCGCGCTGACCGAGAATAGTTATTTCGTGAAAATCTAGAGCTCTGCGCTAAAGAACGCTGTTACGTAAGCAGTGTATGTCATTTCCGTCAGCAGTGTTTACTCATCGCTTGTCGTTCACATGCACCTATCCCGTGCTTGATTCAGTGAACTTGTCCAATGTAAAGGGAAACTAGGTTAGGCGTTGCTCGATGGAGAAATTTACTTTCTCGTATACGTACGTATATACGAAGTAGTATACATAGTATAGGGAAAGTTATGTGATGCCGCGGATAATCGATTTCGAAATTTCAACGGAAAAACACGTTTTGGGGTCCCCGGATAACGAAAAAGTGTTTGTTTTCAAAACGTCCGTTTGTCCGTGTGGTGCTTGTGAACATTACTAGCGCCTAAACCATGCGTAGGATATTTTCAAATTGAAGAAACCCCTGCCCATCTGGCTCGAGTCGAAACTTTGGAATTTTGATATACATTCTTCAACATTTGGGGGTAATTTAAATGAAGCCCACCGGACATTTTCAAAATTTTCGAAAACACGGCTCCAATTTTTTTTTTGTAAGAATAAAGTAACATACACTTATAAAATAGGTCCTATTTTCTCGGTTAACTCTGAGTTTTCGAAAATTTCAAAAGTATGAATTCTTTTGGTTTCTTCCTTCAACTAATTTAGAGATAGAGATTTTTCCTTCAAATAAAATTTGTTCTCCGTAGTGACTTCTTTCATTACGGTCATGAAAATTTTTGGAAAATTTTAGTAGTCTTTACGCGATTTTGTGTGCAATATGTGCAATTAAAAAAAGGTAAAAGAACAAAATTCTGAAAAACGGCACCAAATTGTTTCTTTAAATTTTTTGTAGGGATAGTGGTAAATGCACTCTATAAGATGACATATTGCTCTACCTCTTTGTTTTTTTCAAAAATTGAAAAAATGTATTTTTTGACTTGTCTCTCGCGTAGTTAATATTTATACTAGCGGTAATTTCACATTATTATTTTAGATGTTCTTGAAATAAAGTTCCTCGGAAACTCGACCATTTTCTGTGAAAACTAGCTCATACTTCCGCATTTTCAGAAACGCTCAAACGCCATTTTCTGTGAAATGGCTCCAATTTTTTCTTCAAATTTTGGAACGGATAGTTCTAATTTCACTCTTTTAATTTGACGTAAAGTTCATGTCGGTGTATTTTTTTTTTTTTTAAGTTACACAATTGTAATTTCTTTGAAAGATATTTCTCACCGTTATTATGCACTTTTCCAGCAATTTGTAAACACTATTGTATTTGTGATTTAATGTACTTCAAATGACTTCCAATGAAGTTTTTCCATAACTCAAAAGTTTTCTGTGAAAAAGAGCCTCAAATTTCGAACTTACAATAGTGCTTAAACGCCTCTTTTTTTAAGACGGCTCCAAATTGTTCAAAGAAAATAGCCGTTGAGGACGAGATTTTACTGTTCTTTAATATTCTTAAAATAATATTTCCGTTCTACCATTAGGAAACCGAAAAATTAAGATAATTTCAAAAAAATGTACTGTGGGTGGTGATAGATGGGAGCTATCAAGAGTATGCTGCAAGTTCGAGTAGCTAGCCGAGACCGAAGGAAATAGAAAACTAATACGAAAAAATCTGTGTCATTCTGTTGCACTACTAGTTTGGTGCGAGTAGTTGACTTTAAGTGGACGTGAGAAATAGAATGTGGGAACAGTATTTTAATTCATAACATAGTTTCCAGTAGGTGTTGGAAACTTTTCTAATAAAGCCTTTACTTATTTCTACATTGCTTCTGTACCACATTAAATTGATCGACATTCATTAACGTTGTGTTATCTGGAAAAAAATTCTTAAATTGCGGTACAACGGGCAGTAGTTCTCGTTGTAAATTTTGGTTGTGAGTATAATCCTGTGATATACTTTCAGGGATCAAAAAGGGTGGCAAAACATGTTGCGAGCAATAGTGGGTGGATTGTTGCGACTGGGTTGAATGGACGACATTCCCCACAAATAGAGTGTGGTATAAAAGAAGCCGGCTGAGCGACTAAAAGATAATTTCGTATGTAAATTATTCGAATGTGCTGAACTATTTACGAACGATTTTAAAAATTATTTTAGCTGTAAGTGTGCGATGTTCTGTAATTACAGGAATTTTCGTATACCTACTACAGCTTGTTTCTTCACTGCACTGTCTGCGCAACGAAATAATTTTTGTTTTGTTCGACTCAGTACTAGTTACTCCGAAAAATGTTTTATATTTTCCTGTAGTTTAAGGCAATTGCGTCCGTAGGACACCCAGAGGAAGCAAATAGTTTCTAGGGTGCAAACCGTGGTCGCGATAGATAGATTGAGTGATGATTGCGGGCGCATGAACTGCTATGAGGTCATTGGTCCAGTAAGTGAAGTTGATGTTTGTGTTGCGGCAGGTGGCGGCGATCGTCCGACACCGACCGACGTCACTTTGCGGGGATTTTCCCGAGCTAATTATCTTCTACTAGCGTGGCACCGCCCCAGCCGGCACAAGCTCTAAGCTCCCAGCGTATGCGGTAGTGTAATGCATGTAAGTGTGGAAGTAAATGGTGAAGACAGGACAAGGAATAAGGAAAGATAGTCTGTGACCCGTATGTTAAGGTACTGCTCCAGCATTCGCGTGGTGTTGATCGGAGAAACCTCGAAAATCTATTGACTAGAGCAGCCGGCCGCTGGAATTATCCTGCAGAGAGTGGCTGAATTCGACCTAGATGACAAGGTAGTGTCAAAACTCCGGCCACCATCGGGGCTGTTGAACACCAGGACCAGTAAGCGTCTTGCCGGGAGGCCAGACGCACTGCAGTGACAGTTGTTAACTCTTTGACACATTTCATTCTCTCTGCATTCAGCCATATTAACCTTAAACATGCCTTACAAATGGTATGCTAAGTAAGAACTAAATTACAACAGTAAGTACTAAATTACAATGCCAGTTATTATAGATTTTACGCAAGTTTCTTTTATATTCAGTCTTTTCCAAGACGCTTGTATATTCATTTATCTCAGATTGTGTGTCTGCAAATGAGGAGGCTTCCTGTACCTCGCGTCGGCGGCGAAGGTCGTGCATTCGCGGCGAGTGCGTGAGAAATCAGTGCGCGACGGAGGCTCCAGCAGCGCGATAGGCCCCGAGGCGTTTTGCTGGCGGGCGCCCGACACGCACAGTTGCTTCTCGTTAGTTGCTACCACGTAACACGAAGACCGAGTAAACGCGATTCGCGACAATTTCTTTTTCCCGCCGCACTAAGCGAATTGACATCAAAGAAACCCAAGCAACTTGCACAGCCCGTCACAATAATCGCCTTCAACTTACGGCGCCAGACAGTCAGCGCCGAAACGGGGAATATTCATGGCTGCCAACGACTTTCAGGGCGAAGCTTCTGCAAGGTTGGAGACTACTACCGCACAATTTCTCGTTTCTGCATGCATGCATGCATGCGTGTGTGTGTGTGTGTGTGTGTGTGTGTGTGTGTGTGTGTGTGTGTGTGTGTGTGTGTGTGTGCTGGTTATTCAGCTATAAATGCGCAGAAAAAAGTCTAGCAATTTGTGGAACATTATAAAGCAGATTCGAACATCAGATTCTATTACTATTTAATTAATAGCATAGGACAGATTACAATTTCAATTACTGTTTTGCAGAATGCTCCTAGTATCATTTGAAAAGTTCACATTTTCGCTTCTTTTTATACAAGTACGTAGCTAAGCGAAAATAACATCTAAGAGCTACCTAAATAATTTTTGTTTTTCAAAATGTACTTTTACGGATTATTTTCATGTTGGGTATATTTTATTTGTTTATTTTCATATAATTGGTTTCCGTAAAATTAATCTATAAAATAAGTGATCTCCACATATTTGAAAGTGACTACAAGGTTTAAAAACAAAGTGTGCAAAAAGAAGTGTAATGTTAACAATGTCTGGATTCGTTGTCGAGGAATGAAGAAAAAAAACGGAAGTGGAAGGTCCCAAAGAATCGAGTAAAGGTGAAATCGGAGTTATCGAAAAGGCCGACGAAATGTTCTGACGATTGATGCGACCTATAAAAATGGGGATATTGAATACTATAAACCGATGGGTGATGTCGTCCCATCCGAAATATTAAAAAGCAACAAACATTTTTTTTTTCTTTCGAGAAAACGGCCGCGCCATCCGTCTGCGAGGCCTTTGCGCTCGCGGTGGCTGGCAGGCGCAGCCGCCCTTCACGCGCGCTGCCGGCCGCAAGCGCGGATTTGGAAATCGCCAGGCGTCGCCAGGCGTCGCGAGGCGTCGCGACGCGCCGGGCTGTGAAGCGTCGCGCGCGCGGCCGCTTCGATATTAAATGCCGGAAGCGGCGCGACGCCACGCGGTGGTGGAGACGCGCTTGGGCGCCGGCGGCGACCAGGGTGGAAATCTGAAGGTGCGACGTTGCGCAAGAGGCCGATAAAGAAGGGGGAACGGCTATTGGTCTCTGAATTGGCGTAAACGTAATCGAAATGGCATTATTATTATTATTATTATTATTATTATTATTATTATTATTATTATTATTAATAATATTAATGTTGCTGGTATTACTATTATTAATGTCACGTTCATCAGGCACTATCTTTATTTCGCTACACCACACCACAGCAGTCTTCATTTTCAGTTGAATCTACTCGTATAGTGTCAATCTACCGCGTTAGTGTACATGAAATTAATTGGTTGCGCACGTATCTCATTTTTCGTGTGAAAATCAGCCCTGATATTGATTAAGGGCAGTATCTTTTTATTAAAAATGATATATTCATACCCAAAACATTTACTAGTAATGTGAATTTTTTTGAATACTAGGTCTCGGAACCCTTTTTATGAGAAGCAGTTGCATTGTTTTTTTTTTTCTGGTTTGCTAATGACTGACAGAGTGAGGTTGTCTTTATCTGTGTTCTTTGCGTTCTCAAATTTGAAAAAAAATCAAATGATTCGTTATTAGTACCTTTTCAAATACTTATGACTTCAGGAGAATGCACTACTAATAAATAGAAAGTATTAACAACATTATCTTCATTATTTATTATTATTTTCTAGGATATTTATCTATGCTATTTTTTTTTTAATATGACCAAATTTTATGTTGCTATCCACACGATTGAGCACTCTTTGTAATAGCCTGGCCGCGAATTTTTCGTGTCACATGAATTTGAATGTAGCCATTAATGATATTACATTTAGTGCTGTCTACAGTTGGTATATTTTTTTTTCGGATTCGAAGTATTTAGATTGTTTGGGTGCTAACCGCAGTTTGTTACTACTTTTACTCATCATTAAACTTTATGGTTAAAGGGGGAGAAGAGAATCTGGAGCTCAAGAATACGTGTGCAGATTGTTCTTCTTCCCTCAACCTCACACATGATGTGTTTTGCTGTTCTTTGATGAAAATAAATCAAATCAAAGCCTGGTGTTGTGCGTAGCCGAAATTGATCTCGGTTTCTCTAGAGTCGCTTTAATGGTGGGCTAGTGTGAGTGTTCTCAGTCAAACATGGGCTTTGAGAGGGATTATCTTAATCCTGACCCTCGAGCAATCAAAGGATTTGCTCTACATAATGTGTTTACTCGTCGTTTGCGCATGAGATCAGGTGATTTGCAAATTGAATCGAAGTTCCCTGTAAGTGCCCAAAATTTCTATTTTCACCGGTAATGTGGCATGACTCACATTTGCTGGAGAAGAAATGAAAGAACGACCACTGATTGTACATTAGGAGATTCATCTGATGCAACTGTAATGAAATAGAAAGTTAACCACGGGCGTGAAAGTAAGATATAAGACACCGGCTATAAAGTGCTAGTTATTCGTGTGCAGTGCGATTATTTATTTTTGGTTGCTTTATTCATACGCGCTCTCGTGGTGGACGAACATTTTCGTGTTTTTCGCTCATTCGTCAAGACATTATAGTTTATGTAAGTGGTTTACAGTAATAAAATCAATTTTGTATGACAATTTAATAATAATAATAATAATAATAATAATAATAATAATAATAATATAAAATAATAAAGGTGATACACTTTATTTGTGTATTTTTTCGTGGATTGTATGATCTCACCTGTTATACAATTAGATGACCTGCCTGCTTAGTTTCATGACTACTAGAAATACACCGTTAATGAAAATATATTTCCTTAACATTTCCTTAGAATATTGCGTAATATTAGTGACAGGTAAATTCCTGAAAGACTTTTTAACAAATAATTTTCGAAGGTACATTTTTGCGCGATGCAAGTGGTTCATGTAGTTCTTGCTAGGCCACTTCGAGCGATACGAGGAACCTTTTTTTTCCTCCGATTAAAACTGGGGGCGTAATTTTGGTTTGGTGTGTAAAACGCTTCTCACACATGAAGAATTAAGAACGTGTTAAGAGTATTGTTGTAAACAACCGCTACTCTCGCGAAAGTCTCGCGAGATCAGCGATCTCCCAAGTGTCTGCTAAAAAAATCAAATGCGTGCTGAATGTCGCACGCTATCTCGATGAATCTGAATGAAATGCGATATCCCTGATAAGTAAATGAATGTGAACGATTGGAGAGGGATCACCTCATTATGCTGTTGGCCCAATTTTTTTTTTCGCTTGTGTCACTACTGTAATATACCCTGCTGCATATTTCCCGATTTCATTTTCTTCTCCACCCGAAGAGAAAATAACAAAATCGTAATTTTTGTATACCAAATATGTTTGCTCTGTATTGTTAATAAATTTCAAGGAATTGTAACTTTTAATCATAACTCTAAAGAGAAGTCATCTATTGACTATTTTCACAACTATATATATATATATATATATATATATATATATATTCTTGGGGAAAAGCGCGCACGCGCTATTGGCAAAGGGTTGATGAGAATTGACTGGATTTATACATTTAAAGAGCCGTCCGAATATCTCCTCGATAGAATCTACCGAGGCCTAATTGTCTTTCACGTGAATAATTAAGTATTGTCGGCGTGAACTTTCTATTCTGAGCGTAGAGAATATGAGATTTCTGTTTTGAGCGGAGAATATGTAAAGTTGTTTGGAGCGGGGTTAGCTTGTACAAACGTCCACCTTGAGCCTCGCCCCATCCTTTGTGGCTGCTCGTTGTTTACGCGGACGCGGTTTCGCGGCGACGTAACGCCCCCGGGGGCGCGCGGCCGGCAGGCCGGGCTCGTAGCGTCCGTCACCTCGCGGCGCCGCGCGCCTTTTATTTATTCATCGTTATCGATGCCCGGGCGGTCCGGCGCCGCGATCCCGCGCCTCGGGTCACGCCCCCGTGCCCGCCCCCCTGCTCGCCTTCGTGCCCCGCCCCGCCAAAGCGCCCGCAGTCGCAGCTGCCGTATTACACGACCCGACTCCGCCTGGATAATGGTCGCTGGTGGAATGAGTTAGTTGTGGTTGAGAAGCGTGTCCTATTTTTAGGCATTGACCGTTGCTTGGTGACTGAGGGTACTGACCACGGTCACCTCGTATGAATGACATTATTTGACTGTACTTCCCGTATATGTCGGTCCTTTCCGTTCCTTATTCCGATTAATTATTTTGAGTACTGGTTATTACTATTTGTACTATGGTACCGCACATCCGCGTTCTGATTGCCGTCTGCCACTGCCCCCCTCTATTCCGCCCCGTCGACCGTATCTTCCTCCGTCGCCGCCGCTGCGCAATTGCGCGGCCCAAATCCGCCGGAGAAAGCCACTCTTGGGTGTGTGCATAATGTTTGGTGGCGGAATATGTTGTTGATGTTTCAAAGCGTGTTCTTCCTGCTTCGAGGCATTGACCTTCTCGTGATAATGCAGTGGAGGAAGTCAACTCACCGTGTGCCAAACGTACTCATAGCAATTTTTAAGATCCCTTTATTTCTGTTCAAATACCTTTCATTCCATTTTCATAGATGAATATTTTTTCATTTGTCGGAGAACATGTCAATTTGGTTAGGTATTAACATTTGTAAAGATTGGCATTGTTTCCAATTAAGAATTAGAGCCGAATATTATTGTTATTTGATATAATTATCAGTGCGTTCTTACATAACGGTTGAGGCAGGTGTGATGGTTTTACATTGTTGGTTACTTGGGAATGTGCAAACTTTTTGAATTTGATAGTGTGTTAAACATATTGATTTCAACATTTTGATTTTAATTTCATTCATTCTCTTGATTTTTTCGTACGTGTATGTTAAAATATAAATGTCTCTTGTAACCTTTAATTTAGTCAATACCGAATATAAATTTATTATTCCAGAAATTAGTTAAGAGCATTGTATTTTAAAAAAGCTGGTAACTTTTATCACTGCGCATTTTTTAAATTGAAAAAGGGTATAACATAATGTCAAACTGCAAATAAACTGACGGTTTCCGATCATATTTGCAAAGCCAAGAAAATGTTTGCCTTGCGTTCACCAGAAAACGAAGAGCGATCTCTGCCCTTCGATACACCGACATCTTACTTGAGTAACTCGTCGAAGTGATATCATCATGTAAATTCCTTGCAATCAGCTGTCGTTCACATGCCTCTTCCAGGTCAGGGTCAACTAATCATTTCGCGTGGAATGTTTTGCTGTTACCAGCTCTCCGTTGAGTACCTTTTTTTCGTTCGAACTCCAGACTTTTATAAGACGTTTCGATAAAAGCCAACGCATCTTTCAACGTGATAACTATACCTAATATTTGCTTCTTCCTTTAGATGGAACTAGTAAACAGAGTATTGGGAAAGCAATCCTAATTATAATATTATGTATTAGGGCAAAACATGCAACTGGTTAGCTGCATTATAAATATTGGATGCGCGTTCTCTTACCTCAAATAATTAAAATTTAGATAGTAGATATGTCAATGTATTATTTTAAACTCTAAAAACAGTTTGAAATATTTAAATTTATGCATTTCGCATTAATTTCATTCTCTATGCCATTCACACTAATACGAACAGAAGATACCCGTTGTTCACTAAAGTTTGAAAAACCCTCTCTTAGGATATTTCCTTCGATATGTTTGAGATACAGCAGAACGTCAACAATCCAGTTTAAATGGACTTCTTCCTGATTATATTATTGTCTGGATTTTCCAAATGATTCAATAAAAGTGATGCTTTCAACATAAAACAAACTTGCTAAAAAACGTTCCTCATTCACACGGTTACAGATATCATTTTCTGCAGCCAGTGGTACTAATAAACTGAGATGCTTTAAAGGAAAATACACATCAATGCGGAACATTCGATTTTTTTGGTCGGAATTGAATCCGTATTTCCGACGACCTGGATTTTTGACGTCCGAATTATTGAAGCTCATTGTATTTGGCTAATGAAAACCTTACGTAGCGCTCGCCCTCTTTAAATGTCGATTACAAACAGCGAACTGAAGCTGCTTTTCAGTGATTCTGTTTTTCAATTTCATGGTCTTCGGATACTTTTGGTACGTCTACCGCCGTATTTGTACCATCGCCCGTAACATCTCGGGAGACCTCACCAGTAACCTCTGCCTCTGATAAGATCGATCCCAATTGCGGGAACAGTTTTGGCGATTGTGGTTCCGACGTGTAATTTCCTGTCTGCTTCGCACACATTGCAAGAGAGGCGCACAGCGTGTCGTCTTGACTCTGAAGCGTGAACGTCTCTTCGAACACGGAACGCTCCCGTGCGACCGCGGCGGCAGCGGTTACAGCACCGGCGACGACGAGGACCGGGGTGGAGCTACTGTTGGCGACCCATTTACCCACAGTTTAATTCGCTCGTTGGGGATTTGCGCGGCTTTAACTAGCTGCACGTAGCAACGCTGTCACGCTTGCCGCGGTCTTCTCGGATGCCTTTGCCATCTTTGCCATCGTCGACCCAATCATCCCCCAGTCGTACCAAGTGACTTCCTATCATTAGACTGCCCGCCTTCCCCACTTAATTCGCCTGTTTCCGCCCGCGTCTGCCTCGCTTCTTCCTCTTCTTCCCACCATCTTGCCCTCCCACTACCTCCTCCTTCCTCTCCGACCTAACCCGCCCCCCAACTCGCTCCATCTCGCCCAAACCCGCCCTACCCAAACCCCTCTCCCAACCAACCCTGCCCAACGCCTTTCTTCAACCGCCCCCAACCCACCCCCAGCTACGCCTCCTATCCCGCTGCTAAACTCACTCTTAAACCGCCCCCAAACTCTCCTGCCCGCTCTTTGACCCCCCTGCCCCCCCTGCCCGCCCCTGCCCGCCCGCCCCCCTGCCCGCCCCTGCCCCGCCCCTGCCCGCCCCTGGCCCGCCCCTGCCCGCCCCTGCCCGCCCCTGCCCGCCCTGCCCGCCCGCAAACCTCTCCACGCTCTTAGCGAATCACCGTCCCGTGTGTCCCAACCGCCTGCGCTGTCTCATCCTCAGTTCCGCAGCCTCCATCGCCGCAGTTGTTATCGCCTCCCTCACAGCCCCCGCAGTTGCCTTATCACCGCGAGAGTGGGAACGTCAGCCCCAGATACCCTGTTTCACTTGTCTCCGCCGCGAACCATCTATCTGAAACTGCTTGATGGCGGATACGACGGAAAGCACCGAGGAGGTTCATTAAGGTTGCAACTGCGTAGCTCTGTCCTAATTATTCACCTTTTAAGACTACCACAGACTGTTTCCGTAGCACAAATGTAACGATGTTTGTATAGTGATACATAGAGAATCAGAAGCAGAATATTATTTAATCGTGATATTGCTGTTCTGTGTGTATGGTTTGTAATTATGTATGGAAATCAAAATTTAAATTATTTAATTAATTCCCAATATTCATATATGCAATGATACAAATAAATGTCATACACAAATAAGTTAAGTCGATGTTGAGTAAGGCCCTTCAAAAACAGCTGCTTTTCCTTGCTGGCATGACAGCCTTAATGGTATTATATCATGCTAGTATCAGTGATGTGGTGGGACTTTTCAAGTGAAGGCTGTCATTAAAATCGCACAGAGTATATTATCGTCAAAATAAAACAGTTTTCAGTGATCCGCCAAAATGGAGTCATCCGGCCTGGGCCCTCTGGCAACCGCCTTTCTCGCACCCCGACAATTTGAAACCGATTTTGCCGAGATGTTTTTGCTTTTACTCTTTATATCCCATGAATGTGCAGTCTGGAAGTGCCAGCTTTAAGACTCGCAAGGAAACCACACGAAAAGTGTCTCAGACGGGGATTGAAGAAGTAACTGCCTTCGAGGGAGAATCCGAACGTCGTTAAATATTGCAATGATTATGCACATGGAACGCTAGAATATTGAGCATTTCCGCAATCACTTCTCACTAATCATGTCGCTTCGTGCAATTTTTGTTCTTGATAGTATGACCAATTTTGAGTGGCCAATTTCATCCTAGGGAGATTGGACGTCGGTACTGCTGCTACAAACGTTCTTTTACGAACAGTGAACGTACATCAAGCAACCACATACCGTACGTTAGAGTGAGCCATGTCATACATAAACCGTTTACAACTCCATTGCAGGGAATATGAGATGCACGAATGAAGACATGCGGATTCTTTGCTTGGTGACCAAACTACACAGGAAACGCACATGGTGCCAGTGACATTACTTCTTGAAATGAAAGAATTAAAAAAATATATATTCTTCGAATACAATCCAATATGTAGTTGTGGGTGTGCGAAGTTAATGAACTACTAGCCATTGCGAAGTTCCAAATTCATAAATACAGCCCCGAAGGTTGGCAACACGTCTTATTCTTTTTGTTACGATTTGAAAACTTTAAACCTAAAAAAAGACGAAAACCACCTTATGGAATTGTTTTGAAAGATTTTCATTTTGTCTTTCTTGCTTATTTTAAATATTGTGCCCTATTTTGAAATATTTGTTCCCTTTTCGTCACAATTTTCCTCTTTCTTTCCTGGCATCGATGTCAGTTAAACTAGAAAACAGTCTGTAAGGCTGGAGTGCACATGGGCATTCTCACGCTTTTCTTCCTCTGCAAGCGCAAGCACGACTTCAGGTAGAAAGTGTTGAACTCGGACACAAGGATCACCAAGTGCTAAAAACATCTGCAATAAAGCAGCAACGATACGACAGGGGGCAAGAATCTGCAACCAGTGTTAGGTTTCTTTTGCTGGTGACCGGTGGTTCTTAATCGCCCCCGAGGTATACAATATCCCGCTTGACTATAACTTACGCCCGACTTGATTCCGCCAGACTTTATTTTATAGATATCCAATGTTTTTTTAATGCTTATTTGTCATATTTTGTATCCACTTTTGAAACCCTCGGTTATCTAGAATTCATAGCTTTGTGTCTATTTTATTAAAAATAATTACACTTTTACGTGGCTATTTTGTACGATACAACGCCCGAACTTGCGGGCTGTGCTGGCAACGCCCTCGCGCCCGCCCGCCGCCGCATCGCC
>BOPP01000043.1:7829302-7849429 GCA_017312745.1 Gryllus bimaculatus
CCCGTCCGACGCTGAGACCGCCGCAGATTTCCTGCGTGCGGATCGACGCCGCGGCCTCGGTCACCAGCCCCAGCTCCACCGCCTCCCCCGCCCCCGTCCCCGCCGCCCCGTCCCGCAGCTGCCTCCCCGCCCGCCGTCGTCCGCCGCCCCCGCCCCGCCGCCCCTCCACCGCCCGCCTTCTCCGCCCCGCCGCCCCCGTCCCCCCGCCGCCCGCCCCGCCGCCGCCGTCCCCGCAGCTGCTGTCCCGCCGCCCCGCCCGCCGCCCGCCGTCGTCCCCGCCCCGCCGGCCCCCCTCACCCACCGCCTCTCCCCCCCCGCCCGCCCCCCCGCCGCCGCCTCCCGCACGCCGCCCCAGCCGCCCCTCGTTTCGCCCCCGCCGTCCCGCCGCCCCCTCCTCCGTCCCGCCGCCGCCACGGCCCTCCCGCCCCCGCAGTCCCGCCGCCCTGCCGCCACCTCCCTCCTTCGCCCCTAGCCGCCGCCGCCGCCGCCCTGCACCGCCCCGCCGCAACCCCCGTCTCCGTCCTGCAGCCGCCCCTGCCACCGCTGCTGCCCCCCGCGCCGGCCCGAGGCCGCCTCTCATCTGCGCGGCGCGCTCGCAGCCGCCGCCATCCAGGCGCGGCTTGTCGCGCAATGGCGTTCGCACGCACGCCGCGCTCGCGCGCGAAAAAGTCGCGTACAGTCGCAGCTATGACAAATACGCGCCGCACTTGTTCCCAAAAGGATTGCGGTCCCCGCCGCCCACACGTATTTCAGATCCCCCCAGCCGGCGATTTTCCGAGGCGGGCTAATTGAGTTGAATTGCTCTGATGTTCCCGAGAAGAATGCTGAGTAACAAAATATAGAGTGGCGGCGGAGCGGCGATGTTATTGTAAATTATTATTATTATTATTATTATTATTATTATTATTATTATTATTATTATTATTATTATTTTGATTATGAATATTATGTTTTAATTAAATGTTAGAAACAACTATGTTATTTGGAGAACGGAAGAAACGGACTAAAAATATCAAAATATTTTTCAGTCCGTCGACTTCACTCTCCTCTTTATTTATTTACTAACGTAAAACATGCACAACGTTGATTAATGTTTGACGAGTCCAAATAATTATTGCCATGAAGCAAACAAATGGGAATCTGGGTAGTTAGTACAAATATGAAAAAACTCTTGAACAACTAGGACCTGTCTCTGATTTACTAGCACCCGAACTTTGATCTACAAATTGGAAGTTTTTGTTCTGTTCAGAGTATAAAATATTGCTGAGTTTTACAATTGTTTGTCATTTTACGAGTTTGCATGTTAAATTGCTGCAGCCAAATGGTATGCACTGTTTCGGGTTTGGATCTCTGCATATTTCGAAAACATTCGCGATACTGTAATACTGTTTAGTAAGAAATGCGATAACACGTAATAGAAATTTGATTAAATATTGTATCGTTGCAATCCCCTTCATACGAGATTTCAGCACACGTGCCACTTCACTATGTTCTATTTGAGCTTCGCCAATGTAGGATGTCTCATAGTAACAGACTTCCAGAGCATGAAGAGTCGAAAATGGTCATTTTTTGCCAATGACTATACAATGCATATAAATGAGTTATATGCGTATACTATGCATTGCTAATACGCCCCTGATTGTTAGGCAACCCCTTAAGCACCTATGTTCGGCAGGTACATGTAATCTTATTGCCGTTGACAGAATCTGACCTACCGAACACCAGAGGAAAATGTTACACGTGTAACTACATTTGATGAAATTTCTCATTACATATTTAGTGGGAAACGTTATCATTTTGGACCCCTCTACACGTCCTAGTTGTTTGTAAAATTCATTCAGAGACGCCCGCAAAGTCAATTTATTACTCTCTACCTCTACGTCAGTTCGTACGGAATTTATTTTTGCTCAGTGGCTCTTAGTAAGTTTCCACTGAGAGCATGTAATTCATTAGTTATTTTAAATGGCATTGAATTTCCGTTACAGGTACAAAATTAATGTCCATTTTGCTTACAGCTCGTACAATAAATGTGTTCGCGATACATTTAATTTTAAACAACAACGTTCAGGTTCATCGCGATACATTTCTGCAATGCGTTGTCGTGTCCTGGACACGTACGCTGCCATGCGTCTTCTCAGTTATCATTCTGCACCATTTTTCTTTCCTGTGAAATCGGAGTCACTAATGCTATTTCGAGTTCTTAAATACACTCAGTGATAAGTCAGCGTTCTAGAAAGAGCACTGGATGTTGCGCGATAATAAATTGCGTTTACTTATCTTCACTGGCATATGGTTTACCAGCACCACACTGTTAGGGGGAGAGGGCAATTGGATGGAAAAGGAACATATTGTCACAGGGAGTCTCCCTCCCTCGGTGGTGGTGTTCATGCCCACTGCACTGCGAGAGTCGACCGACTTTTATCGCCGTTCTCATTGAAATAATTCCTATCCGTTCAGTCCGCGTCGTTCTGCCTTCTCTCACCGCCTATCCCAGTGGTCCATCAGGTGGAAGTAGGAAACTCTTATGGAAGTCCACTCAATTATTCTGCGCTTCCGCCTCGGCGGCCCGCAGCTTGTTGCTTCACATGACATGCCCGTCATGTGTGACGTTATTCTGTAACGGGGCCACGGGTAGAGTTGCAGGTGAGCTAAGGGTAGAGTTGCTTTGTACGCCTCGCGTCTCCGTTTGCGAGCATGGGGGACCCAATGCTTTTCAGTATTGGCCGGTATTATTGGTGAACTATTCTCGTTGCAATGTTAATAGTAAATCTCACTCACGAGTTGTTTGTGACTCCACGATCTTTTAAATTTCTTATTTCGAATATTTCTAGGGTCGTGTTTATGTCAGTGAATGCCCATCTCTGTGAACTAGATTGCGTAAAATTCATTTTTCCTTAGAAAATGACCGTTTTCACAATATAATTTAAGAAATAACAAAAAACACGTCTGGAAAGTACCCCACAAATGGAAAAGGAAAGCGCACGCACGGCAGCGTGGAGCAGAGTCGTGCGGAGGTGTGAGCTTCTTCAAACGTGCCCGCCTGCGCTTGCACCCCGCCGTCGCGGAACGTGCTTGGCTGTGCTTCGCTGTGCTTGCGGCGGGGCGGACGCGCCGCCCCCCGTCGGCGTTCCGGGAAGGGAAGCGCAGGGACGAGGCGAAGCCCCCACCACGCCGGCCGGCCGATATGCCCGCGCGCAGGCCGCCGGATTGGAAATCAAAGATTTAGTTCGTCAGAAGCTCTCAGCTGGCGGAGGCTGGCTGCTGGAACGGGAGCCGCGGCTTGTAGGTACGCAGTGCTGGGCTTTTGTCCGCGTTGCCTGGAAATACCGTGACAAAGGGGGAACTGTTATTGTCGTAGACAATGCCGCATAATGTATTATAAACACATGCGAACAGGCATGTGCAGTTGTGTGATATGACATGTTTCATTTGAATGAATGCTTTTGTATCTGAATGAATACCAATGTGTTGACGATATCATAAATTCAGTTCTAGAAATAGGGGTTGATTTGGGCGTTGTAATATTTTAAGCGTATTTTTTTCTTTTATTGTTTCGTGCGTTAATTTAGGAAGAGTTTTTCTGCTTACATTTTTCCGTATTGCAAATTCACGTATTTCTTATTGTGAACAATATTGTTACAATATTGTGACGATCCGTGCATTAATACACTGCGTGTGTTTTGCCTTTGAGACCACAATATGAATCGCAATTCGCCGAAGTTTGAAAGGGCCGAGCAGATTCGCTGGAGGTATTCACGATGAAGTTTTTTTTCCTTCCTTCCCACTTCACCTTTGTTTATATTACTTCTCCTTGCCGATCCTGGCTCCCTGTATCCTCGTCATCCTCCCCCGCCCGGCATCCTGTCTCATCCCGCACCCCCCTGTCTGGCTCCTTTCCACCCTGTTCCACCCCGTCCCGCGACGGGCGGCCAGTCGTTTGCAGCCGCCCTAGACGTCGGCGGCGCGGGGCCGGCAGCCGAGGGGTCTCCCCGCCCGCTTTCGCAGGAAGCAGCGCTGCGACGGCACGAGGAACGCGGCGAAACTGCGGACAACAAATTAGGATGGATGGTCGTTCTCCCGCTCTCTGAGCCTCGGGAATTAGTTTCATAGCTAGCCGAGATTATGTGTGAGTGTGTCATTTCGGCAGATCAGAGGTATTGATGAAATCGTCGTAAACCAGTTCTGGATGTTCGACCGAGCACCTCTCTCAATGGGAGTCACCTGAATTAATTTGACAATAATTTCATCGTAAATTTACTCCGTTAATGTAACATCTTTACTCGGTCATTTACGACGAAAAAACAACAAAAAAACAAACAAACGCTTAATCTGTAGTAAGTGATGCCAAGTCAGTACTTAAAAGTGGCGGTACAAATATGACATACGGCGTATAGTTTTCGGTGACCCAATCAAAAATCTGCGATTATTTTCTTCCTTCATTTCGTTCGTTTGTTCTCGTGGCCTGTCTCCATTGCAGAAGTTCACGGTTAGTTCCCGCGTGGAGTTTACTGTCTAAACTTCTTACGGTAATCGTGTCGTGAAAGGCAGCCGTAAAATTACGACTCAACTTCACATATAATAGGAGATCTTGAGAAAATAATTAAACGACATCCTGGCACGAGATACTTCATTCCTCGCACTGCAGTTTGACTGCACCCGCAGATAGGGGATCTGGAAGGAAAGTGGTGTGTTGAACGGCACTAAACTTGTATTGTTTACGTTTACGCGCGCCTAATTCCGCACTTGGTGTCATTGAATAGTCCTCGCGAGAGGCACAAATACCTCGAAGCGGCGGCTCCGTCGCGCGAGCGAGATAGAGAGAGTGCGGCGGCAAGAGCTTAGCAGGCTGAAAACTCTAGAAGATAGTCTTACGGCGCTCTTCGCCGCAATTGGCGGCGTTTCATGAGCGCGCGGCCGCGAAACGTGTCTCTGGAGGGCCGTAGCCGGCGGCCGCGCCGCGCCCAAGTAATGTGTACGCAATTTGTAATGAACGCGCTTCAAGTCCTTCGCTCCTCTCCTCCCCGGACGGGGACGGGGACGCGGGCGCGGGCGCGGCGCGCTGCGCGGCCAGTACGCGGCCAGCCGTCATTAATGCGTTCTCCACGCGCCGCGCCACCCGCTCCGCGCCGCTCGCGCCGCGACGGGGCAGTGGCAGCGGCGTGAAGGCGGCTGGAATGGCTGGGAAATGGTTGTGTTTGAAAGGTTTGCGTTGCGATACACAAGTCATTTTCTTTAACTTATAACTACATTTATAATATCAAATGTACATCGCAGTTCAGACGTTTCATCCGGCACGTTTCAGTGATTGCATGTCGAGGAGTTACAACGATCTGAGAACAGTAGTACAACCAAGATTGTTGTAACTTCTTCTCGACATGCGAACACTGAAGAGGCCACGAAACGTGTGTGATGAAACGTGTGAACTCTGATGTACAGAAACAGTTTTAAGGTAGTTATAAAGTTTAAAAAAATAAATTTACTTTTTTATCACATTTAAATGATTTCACACTAACAAACAAGTACAATAAGAAATGTATTTTGTATTTTTGTTGTTATTGTGTTTGTGAATGGACAGTCGTTTTGGTGAAATCAAAAAGGTGAAATACTGTATACATAATAATGATGGAAGTCCGATAAACCACGCTACGTTTCTAAATGCGCCCAACGCACGTAAATAACGTTTTGCTTGTTTCACGCCGAACTCCACAAATATAAGTATTATGTACTTTCATTATGGATGTATAAATAGCAAACGATTATTTGAGTATGTACTTCATTCTGTCAGATGAAATAGTATATATTGGGATAAAACAATTGATTCCGCTTTGTCTCTTTTGAAACATCGATGTAGTTCTCTCTTCCATGACATTTAATATCGTTCAACAATAAATGGTTCTTAATTTTTACCTCACATAGGGTTATTCTGTTTTCGCATATTCTTATGTTCGCCGTACTGTGTTGAAACCGTTCATGGTTTTGTAATTTCCAGAACAGAAGGATGGAGATACACGTAATGGGCGGCAAGTGGAACCAATCGATTGTTCTTTTTTTAGGTAATTTTTATTCCTCTGTTTGGGCTGCCAGAATTTCTCAATATTGTTTCGGCTTCATGCGATCATTTCGAAAACACATGACTGCAGTAGATTTCCTTACATTTTTTCCTGGATTAGAGCAAAATCCGCTCGATAATTTGGTATAGATGGTATAGATTTGGTATAACCGGAGCGGGAGAAGATCACCGCCACCTCCCGAGAAACATACACTACACTTACGGGACTAATGACTTCGTTAGTTCACGTGCCCGATTAACAATCAATCAACCAATCGAAACTGTCACGTTTTTCGGGTTTCTGTACTGGATCTTTTGACTCTTACTGAAAAAGCGACAGCAGATCCTTCTTTTTTACTTCGCTTCTTCGGCTGAAAGGGTTCTTTCTTGTGTCTGCAGGGACTAAATTAATTTAAAAAAACATAACATAGCTCTTGCAAGCAGATATTGGCCAACATGAAAATGGGAAATATCACATGATACAATCGAGAATGACGGAGAACAAAGGAAAGAGACGAAAGCGCCAAAATACGAAGATCAGTCATAAAGTAATGCTTCCAATTTTTCCACTTAAATAAAATTTGTTAAGTGAAAAAGTTGAATTTGGCAGCCCTTTTTCAAACCTTTTATAATCCACTGCAGTAATATCTTTCTGCGTCAACATGTGGCAGCCCAACAGTCGTTTCTAAAATGAGAGACATCGATGTTCGAAAGAGACAGCGTTGTGTGACTGAATTCTTGAATGCAGAAAGGGAAATGTGTCAGATTAATTGTGTCACATTATTTGTCTCACTTCATCTGCCGTCACTCAGCGGTTACCATCAATGATGTCATCAACTTCCTGAATGTTGCGTTGGTTGACGCGGAGCGGCAGGTCGGCCGCTTTACGTCAGCCAACGGTGATGCTCTTCAGCTTCGTTGCAGCGACGAACCCATCGTCTAACAGGGCTGACATCATTGTACACGTATTTCAGTCTTTCATGAATGTGGAAGGGTATTCCACCTTTGTCATTCAAGAATTCAATCCCACAACACGATCTCCTTCGACCGTTGATGTCGGCCATTCCGCAAACGACTGCTGTTCTCCCACATGTCGACGCAGGACGTTACTACTGCGGTTGAATATACACAGCGCCAGAACGTCTCTCCGCACCGAACCGAATTAGGGCCCCTTTTGAAAATTGCATGAGTTCGTTCCGACCAGATCACTGGGAAACAAGTAAAGGGGACAACACTTCCCGCATCGATTGGGATTGTGGTGAGTACACAATTTACGTTTTTAAACTGAAGCTCGTGCAACCCAAATAATTTCTGTTGCACGCACTATCACTAGCAAGGCGCTACAATGGACAGACTTTCCTGGCGCGCTGCAGAAGGTTTGACGAATAGTGCCAAATGCAAATGTTTCAAGAAACCGTAAATAGTACAATATCAGATTTTCAAATTGGTTCCGCAATAACAAATTAATAGTAAATGAAAATAAAACTGTTTCAATGCAGTTTTCCATTTCAAATAAACAGCTCTGCACTTCACTGAAAATGAGCGGTGTGTACCCATTGACTGATGTTAAGGTAACAAAATTTTTAGATCTTTCAATTCAGTCAAACCTTAAGTGGAACGCCCATTTAAATGAACACTACGGAACACTCGAAATGAATTGAACCCTCGTAAATTAAGTTCTTTATGCTACGATTTCAGAATTCTTTCAAATTCAGTCAGGCTCCACACTACTCGTTAGGAATTTTCGCGAAAGTTCATTCCTGTCGGAGATAAGGCATAATATTCGGGGGAAATACATCTTACTGCGCCCGACTTCAAGATTACAAAAATGAATTGTACGAATAATTAGCAAATCCCACCCACGTAATTCTTGTAAACCTCTCTTTATTAATGTAGGTATTTTACCATTACCTTGTCTCTTCATATATGAATAAGTGATTTTTGTCAAAAATGACTTACTTATGGCGGGAATATATTTTCAGCAAACGCCGTTGTCTATAACTACAACGCTCGACGTCGTAATCATATTCATCAGGTAACAGTATTAACGGCTTACTACAAAAAATTTACATATAATGCATATACTTTATTTTACAAGGCCTTGCCAGATGACATTAAACGATTAAATTCGATACAAAAGTCCCAAGTGAAATCTTTTCTGCTACACAACTATTTCTATACAGTAAGAGAGTATACCGAGCATTCAACAGGAAAGTGATATTTTTTAGCAATTACATTTAATGTATTATATGCCATTTGGATTGTATAATGGTAAATAACCTGTAACACGTATTGTACTTCAGCTTCTGGGTCAAAGACCCCCATCTCGATCAGGTTTTCAGAGACGAGTTTTTGTTCTCCAACAGGTGTGAGTAGGAGGGAGCTATCGCTTCACTGTCCGACATCTTTGCCATAGCAACCGCAAGTTAGGACGCAAGAAAGTGAAGATATTTGGCAGAGACCCCTATGCAACTTTGTATGGAGCAAGGAGACACACAAGAATATACAGATTCTCTCTGCTGGTCCACCAAGACACTAGTGTAAGAGCAAGGGCGCCAGAGAAAATCATGGTCCCTGGAAAGTAGATCCAAAGTGGCCCCTTATTTCACACAAAATTTCATTCCTCCCCTACTTTATTAACAGAATTTATTTAGCCATTCATGAGAAATAAATCGAGCAGTTAGATTTGGATGAAAGATGAATATCTCTTTCATTTCTTTTGAATGAAAAAAACTCGGGTCCCAATTAAATCGGGGCCTGTGGCAAATTGCCCCCCCCCCCGTACCTTCTCTTTCTGGGCGTACCTGCGTAAAGGAATCGTCGAAGGAAAAAGAGGGATCCTAGACGCAGAGGGATTGAAAGCAGTAATTTGTATGCTCTCATTAAAATTAATTGTAAATTGACACTGAGAGGGTGTTTCTATGTGAAATGGCACTTGATTTCATCTGCCGAGTCACAATTTGGCCTTTTGGTAGACATTTCAATTCCGGAATATACGTCCGCATATACCAGCATATATTTCCGATTCTTTGCCAATAGTATATGGAGTTCCGCAGGGATCGACTTTAGGTCCTGCTCTCTTCCTACTATACGTAAACGATATGCCGTTAACGGTTAGAAAGGGAAGAACAGTTCTCTTTGCTGATGATACGCATATTCTTTGCAGTTAAAAAACCTTAAATATCAGATAAGTACAATCTCAGATATTTCAAATTGGTCCGTAATAACAAATTAATAGTAAAAGAAAACGGTTTCAATACAGTTTTCCATTTCAAATAAAGTAATCATAGTCATCAGGTGACAGTATCAACAGCTCACTACAAAAAATTCACATACAATACACGTTCATTATTTTACAACACCATGCCAGATGACAGACGATTAAATTAAAAAAAATTAGTCCTAAGTAAAATCTTTTCTGCTGCATAACTGTTTCTATACATTTAGAGTCTATACCGAGCATCCAAAAGGAAAGTAATATGAATTTTAACAACGACATTTAGTGTATTTATCATTTGTCTTGTATATTTCTAAAGAACATGTAACAAATACTTCAGCTTCTAAGTCAATGAACCACATCTCGATCAGGTTTTTGTCCTGTTTTCCTGATCCCTGAGCAAATGTTGAGATGGCCCCATGTTTTTCTTCTTTTCTAAATGTAACTTGAATTTAACTTCTCTCCATAGCACGTCTCAAGCAGTTTTTAACTGTTTCTGACGTGAATACATAAATAACTAAATTCTTTGTACGTTCTTTGAAGGTCGTGATTCGGTAAGGATCGAATTTGAGAGTTTGGATGCAAAGCAGTGGGTGCTACTCGAGTATTCACCAGACTAAATCCATAAAACCGTCGGAACGACCGGTCAGATTCTACTACTTGTTCCCTGAGGCACTTAAACGGAGCGAATCTGTGGCAGCCACGTTAACCGCTCTGTCTGCTGTATAAATTCTGCACCCTCGATAAACCGGCGTCTGCGGCGAGCGAGCGGTCACCGATATACAAGCGTCCTACCAGTATGGCAGAATTAAAGCTGACACATTTGCTGCAGGTTTAATATCTGTGATTCGGTACTCGCCTTTTGTCTAGTCAAAATCTAAGTGGAAGTGTATTTTTTCTCTGATATACTGTTATATTTAAATCTCTGGCGGTTTTAAGGACACTTATTTCTATAGCAACTTCTAAGTTTGTCTGTTTTAAGATTGTACTTCTCAGTCCAGTATTCAATTGTTCACATTCTAAGTACAAATGCAATGTGTGTATTACTTAGCTAAAGTTTCATACGTACCTTTAGTGGACACGTCACCATCTCAAATGCTTTTGTTAACAATGTCAAATGTAACGATAATTTTTCAAAAGTATTGTTATTTTTGAAAAATAGGGGCGAACATTGACAAATTGCAGTGATATTTGCATATATAAGCAACGTTTCAGACTTTTAAGAATGAATTACAATAAATTAAGATACATTTTTCATTTGAGGTGTCGATTTACTGATTTGGAATTCTCTTCAGAACATTTTTTTAATATACAATTGTCATGAAACCATTTGTTACGAGTTATATTTTGTAGTTGATTGTTTCAATATTCTACGAATATTTTGTATATATGCAGCAATGAGCTGCAATACGCATTAAAAGTGGGGTTTAAGCTTTTTTATGCAAAAAAAGTGTGCTTATTTTTATGCAAAAATGTTCATTGCAGAAGCTTGTAAACACTTTAGAAACATGTAAATTGTTTACTATTTACAAAAGAAATGTACATATTTGTTCACAAAGAAAAATTAACGCAGAAATAAAAAAAAAGGCAGTCGAATTGTGTTAATTGGAAGAAAAGGTATGTGGTTGCGACACATTGTATCTTCGACACCCCAAAGGAAGGCAGTCTCTCGCTGGCTGCCCATGATCCGCAGCTATCAGTTGCATTGGCTTCCGCGGGTGGGGCGATGTTGCCGAGCGAGAACTAATAAAAGCCATGAGGTTAATGACGAGAACACACTTCATTGTCGCGAAATAAACCTAACGAGAACGCACGGCGCGCCGCGCGCTCGCCACCTGTTACAGCCCGCGCCGCCGCTGCCGCCGCCAGGGGCAGCGCGGAGGGCAGAGCGTGGCGCGACGGACGAGACTGCTTCAACTGGGAATCAACATATTTGCCATGAGATACTTTCTATATACTAGTGGATAGTTAATAGTTATTGCCATAGGTAGGGTAGAAAGTTAGGCTTTGGCGTTCGAATGAAATGTCAAGTGAAGCGACAATTGGAGCAGAGTCCGACATTTTTAGCTGAGAACGCCAGAACACTTTCGCGGACATTCTTTTTAATACGAATTCATGGAGACATAAGTATATATAGTGTGGATTATTCCAAATATCCGAGACGGCATCCATGTTGATTCTAATCGCCCCAGTGTTTAGTTTAATTTGCAGTACCTACTGGTTTTGTAGGCCATGACTTCTTGGAGATGCGCTTGCGGAAAATACTATTTTACCGTACGCAGACTGCTACTTGACATTTTTCTTTCAATACACAGGGAAAGTTACTAGTTTCTAACCGCGAGTGCGGAAACATGAATTCTGTGAATTACCTGATACAATGCCCGACGAAAATGTGAATGGAGGACGTCTAATAAAATCGACCAAAATTTTATATTTAGAAGAGTTCATAAAACCTCCAAATTTGAACTGACGTATAGTTATTGACATATAAAAGGAAAGTCGTCACTATTGCAAGTTTCCTTTACACATTATCGAATTAAGTGTTGACACTGCACACTAACAATCCGGGAAAGCAAATATCGAGAGCTCGGCGACAACTCGCGTGGTAGCGGCGCGGAGGGCGGCGGCAGCGGCCGCAGAGCGCGACCGCGGTCGCAACCCACCCGCGCTCGTAAAAATTTCATTTCCGCGGTGGCGGGGGCGGGGGAGCGGGAGAGCAACGCGACCAGGTACTCGTCATTCCGCGCGGTTTAGTTGGCGTGCGGCCGCGCCCGGCGGGCTGTTAGCGGCGCTGATAACGCGCCGCCCGCCTGGCCCCTTCCGGCCCTCCCGACCCCTGCCCAGGTGTGCGTGGCCTGCTGCGTCACTTCTCAAGGGCTGCCGGACGCGGGATTTGCTCTCCGTGCTCGCATGTAAAGTTCGTCCCTCGCGTGGGATGTCCTGTCTGTTGTCCAGCTCGCCGTCCTCTGCCTCCTGATCTCTTTTTCGCCGTTGGCCCCACTGTCAGTGCTCATTCCTGTCCCCTGGCTGCACTTTCGTCTGTGTCTTTCTTTGCCATCTCTGACTTGCGTGACATCCTTCCTGTCTTCGCATCTGCCAGATTGTGTGCCCACTTAGACGACCCTTGTTCATTTGATTCCAATTTGTTGTGTAGCATGTGTTTCGTGTGCATTGCGTTTTGCTATTTTGCTTCAACGCTTGTCCTAATGTGGTGTTCTTGCCCGGCGACATTCTCTTCGCCCTCCTTTCCCTGACTCCTTTTTTGTGCTTTTCTAGTGTAAAATTTGGTAGGGAATTTAACATTCCACTTTTTTTTATTTTCATTCCTTTGGAGCAAGAAATTGAATTCTTTAGACCTTACAAAGCGGGTGGCTATGGCAATTTCAGAAGAAAAAATGGAATATTTGTGTTTGATATTGATATTTAAGAGATGAGTAATCATTGATAAATTTCAGCTTGGTTGATTACACTGCGTTACAACTTTTAAAAATAAGTACCCACTTAAAGTACCCAATTAAGTACCCCCTTGTCCAGCTTATTGATTCGTACACATAGGTTAATAAGAAAACACGTATTTTTCCCTATCACGTACTTTTTTCAGATACAATAACAAATATTAATAAAATTATTAAGAAGAAAACGTTCAATATACAGATTGATTTATTTAATTTTTAATACTTCTAGTAAAAACAACGAGAAAACGTGTAATAATATATTTTCACACATTAAAAATATAGAATTTATGGTAGAATGTATTTATTCTACTCAAAAAATACAATAAACTCTTCGTTTTATATTGGCCAGTGGGATGCGCAGGAACCTGGGTAGAGTTTGAAAAAAATGTGTCGAAACTTGTGTGAGGTATGGGAGTTGCAGATCAATGAATAAATGCGCGTGAAAGTGTTCTAGTGCGCACGCAACTGGGGGAGTCGTGACGTTTCCAAAGACAGTGTTGTGGAAGTCTAGAATTTTGTTGGTGTATGTTCGGGCTTCGTTTATACCTTTCATGTTGCCTTGTACCTCAACTTAACGTGGGGCTTTCGTTCCTAGTTTTATTTTTGTTGGACAGTTTGCGGTGTAATTCGTAGAATTTATTTTAATGTAAGCTACTGTAAAAATAGTGTCGAATGAAATATGTAATAGTTTCCACTTTTTTAGTTACGCCGCGAGTTGGGCTCATTGTGTTTGCTTGAATGAATGAAAGTCTATAAAGAGTTGCAGTGCTGAATTTGTGTTGTAATTGTTTAAAAATACTAGTCTCCCGTACTTTTTTTTATCAGAAGCATTAAATTGTAAATGTGCTAACGTGCAGGACGATATGCATGCAAGAAAATTCTTCAACGCTTCTTTCCGTGTAAACGATGCGAGATAAATACTGTGAAATATAGTGCTGTAACCGTTATCACTTTACGACAGCGGATGAACACATACTAATATTTCAGCTAACAGGCGCGCTATTGGTTGAATAAAGAACATTAAATATCTATCGGGAAGATAAAAATGAAGGATGGCATTAACGTTGCTCGGCTCCTCGTTGATCATGCATTCCGGGAGTACCGCCATAAAGTAGCGTGGCGCTTTGACCTTTCTCCCCAGCTGCAGCCGGCGTCGGCGCGGGGCGCCGCCAACGCGTGCTCGCAGCTTGCATCCCAGCGTGCAACCCGCTGCAGCGACCATCGCTCTTCGTCAGTGTCACTGGCGGCCAGCGTCCTCCGTTGACGCGCGCAGCCGTCGGAGCCGTAAACGAGTTGTTGCTGCATTGTCACTTATCACGTCATTATCACATCGCCACTATCATTCGCCGCCGTCACCTGTTGACGGAATCTCCTCTCGGCGCCTCCGGCCCTCGATAGTGCGGTCCATTGCGTTCTCGATGCGCCGAGTCTTCGTCTTTTTGTTTTTATCGCAATGGTGGGTTTTTGCATTCAAAGTGTAATGAACTACATCTCTTTTCTAATTCCACTAAAGTTGACATCATTTTTTCAAACCAGTGATTTCACAGATAATATACTGCATCCTGCAATCAGTGAATTACAAGTTACTGCAAACACCAACCAAAGATCACCACGGATTCAATACTGACATTTAATTTGTGATTCATTATTAAATGTTTGTAGCCTTCCATCCTGACCCCGACATGAAACAGTTTGCTATATCTTTCATTAATATTTCAACGCCAAACGGATCACTTCCATGGGGTTTTTTAGTGTTTCTTTTCAAAAACATTTGTCAAAAAACGTAGATAGTTCCGGAGAATAGATGCAACAAAGGCTATCGCCATAAACCGCCCCAGAGGTGATACGGAAATTATCTTGATGTGAATCCTCCACTGAATCTGCTTAGAATTCCGTGAGGCAGCAATCACGAAAACTCGCAAACATCTTTCAAGTGTCCATATTTTTTAATCTCTGATTTTACCTGTTAAAAGACGCTCTACAATCCGTATCGTGTTTTCGCGCGCTCACAGAAACGTTTCTCTCGTGGGTCACGTGTTAGACGCCTTTGTCAAGCCACGTCGTAGCGGCGGTGTCCCATTCCGTGTTTCTTCCCGCCCCCGTCCGGTTGACCGAGATCTTAGAACATCTACTAACTCAGCGCATATTTCCGAACACTTACAAATTGGATTTCCATTTCGGATACTGTAGCACAAGTAAAATTGAAAACTTTTATACAAAAGTTTTGTAAGGTAATAATGAGAGTGATAAATAGTTGTATGTGTGTGGTTCACACATGGTCATAGCTTTATTACTAAGGACATCCAGAATGATTTATTGTAGGTACTCGTGGGTACTGATCCTGCACTTTTCTCAGTGTCCTAGTAATAGTTTGTTGTAGAACTCTTGTCCGCCTTTAATGCCCGTTTACTCTTGTTTACGTAAAAACAGAATTTTGAATTTAAAAATGTATCTTTGACTATTCTCCGAAAATGTAGTCTAAGTCGCGTAAAGTTTCTTATCTCATTTTTGTATTCCCTCGTATCGTATAATTATTATTTATATTATTTCAATGTATTGCTTTTCTTAAAAATATTCTAATAACCACCAAATTCCCCAATTAATGGAACCATTCAAATGTGGATCATCAAGCATCAAAATTTCGATGTAATTATTATTCGATATAATTTCAAAATAACTACATAAAAATATTATACGCTTAACATTTATTACTGCGGAAATATAATAATGGTTGGTGCCATTTGTGTGTGGGTTAAGTCATTCAAATTTTATGAAATATATACAAAATTGTTTTTGAGAGCGATTTTCATAACTGTTCTCGAGGATTTATTTAAATTATTTTTGTTCATGGTAAAGTGTGACTACTTCCAAACTTCCAAAAGTTCCTTCAGATATAAGTTGCCACGCCTCGTATGTCGTACCCCACATTTATTAAAAAGCCAAATTCAAATCTGTTGGCAATGATTTATGATAGATAAGCGGTTTATGATTTGTGAATATCGAATTTGACGAGGTGAATGAAATTGGAGAAGCATTCAAGAGCTCGTTCGTTTCGTGTGTTCTTTTTTGGACAATTTTGCTTGCGGTAATATGATCGCCACAGCTTCTTAAAGAGTCCCTGAGTGAAAAAGCGAGAACGTTCGGAAGGCAAGAGCCGTAAGAAAGAACACGTTCCATTGAGTCGGGTCGTATCATTGTATCTACAGCGCGCCGGGAAAATCTCTCCGTCTTCCATTGAAAATCGCATTTATGTTGGTAGCGACTAAATCATTGAAAAACAAGTGAAGGGGACACTTGTAGCATCTGTTAAGATTGTGATGAGTGCAGAATTTACGATTTCGTTTGTTACAAGATGCAGCTCGTGTCGCCAAGTTGTTTCCCATTGCTAGTACCTGGCAGCCACAATGTGCGCCCCTAGCGCGGAAGCCGGGGAACTGCGCTGCTTGGCCAGCGCCAACCTCTTCCCCTCCGCTTCCCCTCCGCTGCGGCTCGGCGCGCTTTATTGTTGGTTGGCGGCGCTTCCGCAGATGAAATTGTACACTATATTTTTATTTCCGCGCCTGCCCAGGGAAGCGGACGGCTTGTTGTTGGCGAGGTACGAAGTGCCGCACAGCACGCGGTCTCTCGCCCTCGGCCTCCGCTCCGCGTCGAGGGCGATGACCGAGCTTCCAATCGGATCGTTTCCTTTCGATCGATCGCTCGGATTCATCGATCGGATCGTTTCCCTGATCCATTGAGCAAATGTTGAGAGAGCCCCTTCGTAAATGTAGCTTCAGTATGCGCACGTTTTGTTGAACATTCCTTTTGCTTGTAATGGTAAGAGTAGGGGTAAGGGCGAGTTGCTATTTTGTTAGCAATGCAGAAAAATCAGACTTTCAATTCGTGTATCGTTGCAAATAAGTTTTCTATAACTCAGAAACGAAAATGACTGTTTTTTTAAATATTGCCAATCTTGCCATTTAAAAAAATATTTATGTTAAACTTTTACTCATCTTTCAACTATTTATTGTTAAAATGACGGGAAGGGATTCTGGAGCTCAAGAAAACGTGCGCAGATAATCTTTTCCCTCCTACGCCACATACAGTTTTTACTGTTTTTTGATTGAATGTATCTAAACGTAAATCTGTTGCGTTCAGATTCCTCGATGTATGTAGAGTTGCAGTTCGCGTGTGTGATGTGACGGAGCTTAGCTGTCGCGGGACCTCAGCGATGTTCGTCTCCGGTCGAAACGCTTCGACAAAGTTGTTGCACGTAATGCTGTGGTTTCTCAGGGGTACATCGTACGTTGGTTTTTCGTCGAATGTTGAGGGGTGATTTTCGTAGCGAGCCAACACCCTGGCCTTCCAGTTCTGGGCGAATACGTACAACACAAACATCTGTGATCTCATGTGTGTGTGTGTGTTTTTGTTTGTTTGTTGTTGTTGTTGTTGTTTTTTTTGACTAAGCCGTTTCGCTTTGTTTTCTGAGGATATTCCTGCACCACCTAGCATTTTATGACTAATACGGAGAAATAAACTCTGGATCAATGATAATTTTCTCATAAAATCGTATGCGATCCGCCGTAGAGCGTAGGCTCAGGTACTACAATAATGAATGAGAAGCAGTAATATTACTGGAAAGTAGTTATTTATACATTCTTGATTGGATTCATAGACGCTGTCCAACGTTCTCCAAATGTCTTACGATCGCAGATTATACACTAATGATTTGATGTGCATATCAACACTCATCTGTTTTGAATGCTAAGCCGCGATTCCCTTCGTTAAATTTTGAAAGGTAACCATTGCGAGCTTTAATATAGTCTATTAATACCTTGGTAAAATATTCCAACTCCTCCACTCTGGGGAAATTTGATATGAAATTATTCGACGCAGATGAGTTTGTCAGTATTCGATCATTACAATTGCAAACCAAAAAGTTATACTTTTGTGTCGCATTCATAGCACATCTGAAAGCCAATGGAGATGTGGATTGAGGAAGCGTGTCTCTCGTTCAGCCCAGAATATTCGTTCTCGTGTGACGCGGCGGAGTCCCAATCAAAAGTTAGACATGGCGTGTTTCATATGCATAAGCGCATTGGCCAGCGGCCTCAGGTGGCTCGCAGGTGAGGCCTTACGGGTCGTGCGGGCGTCGGCGGTGAGGCTCAGGGGACATGATTTACATGGGCATTTGTTTCATTCGCCGCACGCGAGAGACTGGCTATCACAAATTGCTTGGAAACCCAGGCATCGGGAAAAGGAGGAAAGAAGTATAAAATGTCCAATCAAGTAGACCGGCTGAGGTGGCTCAGGGCATCAACTGGTGCCACTACTGTGCATCTGACTGAAAAGGTCATGTGGTTCAAGTTCTGACGCTAGTTTAATAGCTAGGTTGAATTCAGCCGCTGTCTGGAAACTTCTAGTGGTCGGATGCTCTAACGGGTGCTTCGGAGGTTTCTCGGATGAGTGCTCCGGCAGGATCCAAACAAAAGGACCGCGCGCGATCTCTCCCTTTTCCTTGTTCATTTCTCATCCCCCGCACACACACGCACACACCTGTACATGCGCTACACTACTACACGTAACGGGAGACCAGTTGGAAGCTTAGAGCTTCTCCCGGCAGCGGCGGTGCCCCGCTGGGTGGGCTACCTGAGTGGGGAAAACTCGAGCCAAAAAGTAGTAAAAAGCGCCGAATCTCACCAGCCGGCGTGGGAAGAACTTCCTTTCATAAAATCGGTTAAATGTTTAACAGGTTGCAGTACAATAATATTGTATAATCGTTTCAAATAATAGGTGAAAGTATGTGTTGTTGTAATACCGCCACTTTTCGTGCTTCTACAGATTTCCCTTATCAGCGAAATCATTGTGTTCCGTAATTCGCTTTTAGGATATCCAAATGTATTTGCAATTAGTGCAGAACTATTAAATTTGTGGTCTCTTGTTATATTTTTAATTCTTTGTGATGAATGTTTTGCGACGACGGCCTGACCTTCGTTTTATGTGAGTAACAATAGGACACGCACATAGATGGGCAGAGTTTGCGCCCCTGTCATTTTTCCATTACATCAAACTAGACGCTAATCAGCCAGCCAAAGGGCTAACAACAGTCGCATAATGAGATCGGCAATCTTTCTGTACTTAAGAATGCACACCTCAGCTACAGCTGAGGCCGTCATTTGCGAGTTGGTGTTGAATCTCCGGGAAGAAAAATGATGGCGGAGGCTCATTTCTGAATGTGATGAGATGAATTATCCGGAGGCAGAGATGAATTATCGTAATGCACATTTTGTTTGGTAGGTGACACTCAAAGCAGGCACAAGAAATATGACTGGATTTTAGAAAGTCATATATTTTTCTACGTAGATTACGTATTGTCACTTAATGATTAAATTAATTTCTTCTCTTGTTTCTTCAATCTGTTCGACTCTCCTAACATCGCGTATCGATACATCGTTTTGCTCATTATTGTGCATTTTTCATTCACACGAAATCCGTGCGTCCTTTTTAAAATACAAGTGAAATTCGCCAACGCGAAACAACCATTAGTTCCCCTCTCCGGGATTGGAAGCAGGAAATAAGTCTAATTGGCTAATTTTCTGCAACCACGAAGCCAGAACGACGCTATGTAATTTGAATACATCTGACGCGTAGAAGAACCATCATTTTAGTTACTATTCCATAGATTAACCACCCAATTTCTCACCGGACGAAGCAGAGGTCGTTATGTGTTTCATTAACTTCCTCGAGACTAGTGACGAAGTTTGGTTTTTTCTAATAATTTTTCCAGTGTTAGTCTGTGGTACAACAGCTATAGAAACGAACGACCGAAAAAAAAATTACACCATTTGTCATACGTAACGTGCACACAAGTAACAAAAATCACGGCTCTTCAATGATGCACTTCACAGACCATAATTGTTTCATGGGGCAAATATTAGCTTCATATTTACTCGCGTTATATCGTATTAGATTGTTTTTCTCAATGCTGGAAAGGGGTTCTCAGACACTACAAATAAAAGTGAAAAACGGAATGAGAAAAAACGGATTCGCCAGGTGTCTTATAGATGAAGACATTTTTGTTGCGTCGGAAGAAAAAGCAGAGAAAGAAAAAAAGGAACGCAGAATTTTAAGGAAAACAGCTCTGCGCGGTTACGCTGCTTGTATAAATAATGCGCGTCCGCAGTACTCCGGAACACGCATAACGCAACCTCAAGAAATAAGGCGCGGCGCTGAGCGCCGTGCGGTGTTTCCGGAGGGGAGCGCGGCGCCAGGAGCCAGGAGCCAGGTTGTTTTTATGTGTTCTTCGGTCGACCGAAAAGCAGCGGGCCAATGCTGCAGGCGTCCCGGCGGTTCGCGAACATTTGCCGGTAGAGCCGGACAAAACGCATTCTATTATCGATTGTCCTCGTTGGCTTGCTTTCGCAGTC
>BOPP01000043.1:7849446-7877112 GCA_017312745.1 Gryllus bimaculatus
CGGATCTGTCGGTACCGCTCGTTCTCCGCGGCATCGGCGGAACGGGCTCTGTGCGCTGTTTGTCGGTAGTTTGTGCTTTGCAGCTGAGAACCATCCTGAGCTTTCTTGCAGAGGAGAAAATTCTTTAATACAATTTTTTTTTCTTTTAATAATAAATATAATTTAAAACTTTGTTTTTTAAATAATTGCATTATTTAATTGCCCGCGCAACTTCAATTGAAGTATGCAGAGTTTGCAACGTACGTTGTACGATCGAATTTTCATTGTGTTTTCCACCTCTCTACAGGAAGTTTAGCAGAAAGGCTTAAACGATAAACGGAGTCGAGACATCCGGTGAGTCCTCCAGCATTCGTTATCCATCGTTGGATTTTTCTGCGCAGAGATGGAGGGCCCCCGTTGTCGGTTCTGGCTGTGTTGGAACTAGCTTTTCCGAATCCAACGATCGGCCCAGTCGCCGAGATCCCGTCGTTGATAGCGCGGACAGGCCTCGTTGCCGAGAACGCGCGCAATTGGAAGTCAGTCCAGCTGTGTTCGTCGGTCTTGGCGCCAGAATGCCCTTTAGCTTGTTTAGTTTTGCTTTGCTCTCTGAATTATTTATTTATTGGGGTTTATATGCCCCCCTAAGCTTCCAAGGTCATTGCAGCCTGTGAGTAATTGTGTAAGTTCAGAGTGATTGTCTAGGTAAATTATGGAGATATGGTGGAATGAGTGTCTGGGAAAATGCCTGGAGTTCGCCGTCTCCACAACAAATTTCACATGAGTGGGGATCGAACATGGACTCGTGCCATTATGTCCTGAACTTCCCATGGGGGCAGCGTGGGCATTTCGCCACTACATTGCGAACCACCTCCCCCTGCTTTTGTTGTGCATGTCCCTCCGCACACGCTATTCAATAATCGAACGTTCAGGTCGTAATTTAGCCTTTCCATTCTTAAAATTAACTTCTAGGATTTTGATAGAGAAAACGTTTTAGAAAGATCTGAAGTGACAAACGAAATATTAGACAATAAGTATATGCTTTCCATCGTAGATTATTATTTCACAATTTTACGCATATAATTCAAACGAGAAAAATAATTGTAAATTTGATAAGTTTATGTTACAAGTTTATTTTAATATTAAATTTTATAATTTGATAACTCGATATTTCCATAAACATATTTGCCTTTTCTCTTTGATATGTTGGCCTTCTTGTAGGCTTGTAAAAGATCACAAAATATCTTTGAAGTCCGTGAATGAAATTATGGATTAAAATTATTAAATGATATAAAATAACATATTTAAATTGAAAACAAAGAGATTCCATTCAAATATATACATTTTATTGAGCACTGCGTATTATGGGCGCCACGAATTGTCATCATCAGAGCTTTAGGCATACGATTTCCTGCGGCTGTGCAGCAATGAATGGCGGTTGTGTGAACCGAAATTGCTATGTAGTAATACGTTTTCAGCCACATTCCGCGTTTACACGTGCGATTATGAAACACTGCCCCCAACACTTTTAATTAAAAATTGCACTTCTGGGGGAAAAATTATTTCGTTCAGGTATTGTACACGTAATGTTTATGGCCACAACCCGTACTCGGCGGTTGTCATATATCCGTAGCAATGCGAAATGCAGAAGGAGAACCACTTCATTTACATCGTGCTATAGTAAACGATTGATTACGGAAAATTGCTCCTCGGAGTTTCATGTTGTAGCGATTACGCTTTCTGAAGTAAATTTAAAAGTTTGTACCAACGATCAGTACTTATTTAGCTCCTGACATTTTTGAGGCCTTATATTTTCCACTTGTTTACCTGTATCTTTACAGAAGACTCACCTGAGAAAAGCCACCCATTCCTCTCCATCCCGTTCGGTACTCATCTGTTTATTCATTACGTGAAGCAAATAACTCCAAGTAAAAAAGTTTGAACATCGTGGATTAACCTTTCGCAACTTGGAGTCCTTGACCCGAGATGAAGAGCGGATCGCCTCGAAAATCTGAGAGAAGCACGAGGCAAATAACGTAGTTTCAGCCGGTAAGACAAAAGGTCACGAAGAAAAGATGATACGAGAGAGGCTTGAGACGACAACACCTGTAAAATATTACAAAAATAGTAAAAGTGAAGACAAGGCGAAGATCGACAGGGAAAGTGGTTATAAAGTAAGGAAGCTACATCGGCCACAAGATATTCATTAACGACTGGCGCGAACAAATGTTATAGTTTATTCTCAATATAGTGGCTTTTCCATTTTACCAATACAATATTTAGGGATTATTTTCCAAAAAAAGAGTCTGCATTGCTCATTGAAAGCAACATTTTTGGAATAAATTCTTCAATGTTACGAATAATTTAAGCATTTTTACAACAAGAAAATTAAGTATGACAGATGATGAATAATATTTCATTATATATATATATATATATATATATATATATATATATAAAATTTCATTTTATATGAAAACATAATGTAAATATTACAACCACTAAGTGCACGATTTAAGCTTAGAGGTCATTGAAGACCCTTCATTATAGTGCACCATACCGAAGATCAAAAATTCAAGACCGAAAACAAAATTAGTGCCTAAGAAAATTATTGCACCTTGAAACGTATGGCCAATTAAGTTCATGGGTCACGTGAATCATGTGGGCGAAATCAAGCTGCCGAATCTGAAAACGAGTTGTTGGTAAATGTACAGTGTGTTCTTCAATTATCTTAATTCAATTAATTCAATTATTAATTAACGGGGAAGAAACGTACTGCACGCTGAGAACATTATTCGTTATTAAAAAGGAACTCTTAGCCGCCGAGGGAATGAACTTACATACGCACTACATATGTTCCTCGAAAGAAAAGGCCGAAAACCGACCTCCGTATAATTCAGATGGTGTGCACGCTCGTTCCGTGCCGCCGAACTCGGCGAGGTCGTGGGGTGGGGCGACCACCCACGGCAGAGCCCGCCGCGAGAGCAGGCCGTCTGCTGACCGCCGGGGCGCGAGAGAGGTTCGGCCAGGCACGAGACGCAGATCGGGGAACGCAGAGCGGCTGAGGCGAGGGTGGCACCGCTCCCACCGCCACCCCCACCGCCACGCAGCCTCTGTGCGGCCCGCCCCCAATTTACAATAAATAGAGGCTAAATAATTCAAAGCCCTGCGTGACACCATTAAAACCTTATTACATGCCATTCCAAACACGCGCGCGCGCTCCGCTCCGCGCGCCCATCGGGTCACGCCGTGTGTGTGTGTGTGTGTGTGTGTCCGCGCGAACAATGAATCCGTTAAAAAATCCATCAGCATACGCCGCCTACGCCGCCGCTCGAGTAAAATAGCATTAATTAGTTGCGTTGAATGACACCGCACCGGGCGAGGGTGGGGGGGGTGGATGAGCGGCTGGTGGGAAAGAGGGCTGGGGCAACGCACGCGTTCGCCGTCCCATTGCACCGCCTAAGCGATCTTAGGCCAACAATTCTTGCCACTGCACCGACTTTGACTCGGTGGTCCGAGGATTCGATTCGGACGGTGGAGGGTTTTCAACATCCAACGGCTAGGTCGGATTCGGACCCTGAATAGAAGATGATTCTACCGGCCGGCTGCTCAAATTGCTTTCTTTTTGATTTTTGTGATTTCTCTTATCGATACGTGATA
This sequence comes from Gryllus bimaculatus, assembly GCA_017312745.1. Taxonomy (NCBI): domain Eukaryota; kingdom Metazoa; phylum Arthropoda; class Insecta; order Orthoptera; family Gryllidae; genus Gryllus; species Gryllus bimaculatus. Next base: position 7,853,083 of record BOPP01000043.1, read on the forward strand.
ATTATGGAGTACCCTATCAAAGAGGTCATGGACCGCACGCGATTTCTCCCGCATCATCCACGCCCCCTCCTCTCCCTTTACACTGACACATACATTTACATGCACCACAGTACCACACATGTCGAGAGCTGAGGGCGGTGTCCCGGTGGCGGACAGAGCTGAAGGCAGGAACTCCCCGCGAGCGGGCGTGTAGGTCAGCGACGGACCTCTTTCGTGGTGAGAGGACGAACGCCGCTACCTTACGAGATATAACATGCACTACACTTATGATGCTAGAGGAAAAATGAAATAATTAATCACTGATCAAATTTTCTTTCTGGGATGAGATTAAAAATGTATACTAATATTGATAATACCCTTAATCGCGGTTGTGGTGTAATACATATTTCTATTCGAAAGTTTTGAAACATTTAACCAACTTTACTTCATTCAAATACTTGAGGCTTAATAATTGTAAAAAAAATGTTTTCCTTGATTACTGTCTGGAATTGCTCCTCCTACCACGGAGAGGGAAAGAAACTTTTACCCCGTTTTTATTTTTCTTTCTTTCTTTCTTTCTTTCTTTCTTTCTTTCTTTCTTTCTTTCTTTCCTTCTTTCTTTCTTTCCTTCTTTCTTTCTTTCCTTCTTTCTTTCTTTCCTTTTCTTTGTTTCTTTCTTTCTTTCTTTCTTTCTTTCTTTCCTTTTCTTTCTTTCTTTCCTTTTCTTTCTTCGAGGAGTGGTGGTAAAAACTTTGTTTTACCTTCAAGAAAGTAAATATTTTATACATTGTTGTGTCTCGTAGACGAATCCATTACATTAAGAAATGCCTCAGTCCTTATGCGGTCAGTAAATATCACGAGCCAAATTCTGTTGACTACATTGATTCCATGAACGGACTACATTAATTTATCGTTCACTAGTGCAAGTGGGGAAGAAAGTATTGTATCCGAAAAAAAGCAAAAGATTAAGGGAGGCTCGGCCAATCCGTGTGGTGTTTTACTTTGGGCAGTGCGATCTCTTGTCGGGTTCTCGTGGTTCTCCCGTTTCTCTGCTTTTTCTCATTCAACCATTTCTCCATCATTCACCTCGTTATCACTGTGCTCTCATCATCTCATTAATCGTAATTGATGGGTCTTAATGACCTTAGTATTTCAAGGGTCCCGTAACCTCCAATAAATACATTAATGAATAAAAAAGGAAATTCTGGGATCGAGGAGCCGTTTAGAAAGTTGTGACCCAGATATTGAAGCTGCATCGGCCTTCACATAGCGTGTCAGAACGCGGCGCACGTCTTACATATAATCTACTTAAAATATGTGATTGGCACTTGTACAAAACTATGAATCAGTGTTCTTCTACGGTAAGTTGAATTGCATTTTGATTGCTGTGGATGGCTGTTTCCATGGAAATGTCAAATTTCCACATTAATATTACCTATTTATTTTAATATTTGAAATACTTGCGCTGATGTTCTCACATGGTTACAAGATAAGTAGCACATCCTGGAGTTCTTCTTTGAGAACTGTGAATGGACAGAAAAATTAAAATACAACATGTCATTATGGACAATAGAAGATAAAGAACCGTTTTGGTGCGGTTACGTTAAAAGAATAGAAGAGACGAGGAGACCCATGAAATATACAACTGGTTGCGGCAGAGAAGAAGAGAAGAAATCGATGAACAAGGGGAGCAGGCCGTCTTGGAAGGTATGTCAAGTAGACATGTGAATATTGACGACACAAAAATAGAAATGCTTGGCGTATTGACTGAAGGAAGCTACGTGTCCTGTAAAACACCTGCCATATATAGATGTTCGATATTTCTGGTGTCATTTCGACCGATTCCGTGCCCAGTCAATTTCCAAGTATTAAAACAAAATTTCAGTATCAGTACCATTGTTCGCCATTGAAAACACAACTAGCTAAGAGCTTTTATAAACATGTACTGAGTCCATTCTCTATTTCTGATATACGTTCCCAGAACGCATGGAAAATTTTTTCTAGAGAAGGCGAGCATCGAAAGTGATGTTAATGAGTTCGGAGCGCTGTGAATAAAATTTTGAGGAATTACACAAATAAACTAGTTCAATCCCTTCATACTTGATATAATTAAAAAAAACATGTTGCGAAATCCTGTACAGTGTACTTTTACTAGTGATACTTTACAACTAAAAAAAGCAAAGGCAAACACCAACATAACCTTACACAGTAACCAAATACCCAATATCTTATAATGCAAGCAAAGAAGTGTTGTGAAGTGGCAAGAGTTTTTATCCGTCTTCCACACACAAAGATTTTCAGTAACTGATTTTAAGTCACTCACGGTATTTACTCCACAGCCAATGGATGTGCGCACGAATCCAAGTCTCGAAAGCCGGGCATCTTTCCCTCTGCGCACTCGCTCGGCGCGGCCGTGTGTAGCTGGCCGGGGATTCTTCTCCGCTGTAGAATTTGAAAAAAAAAGTTTTACCGCCTCCCGCGTAAGGTCGCGTGCAATAAAACAGTGAAACATGCGCACTTCAATAAATATACTTGATATTGTGCTGTTACGATGTGAATCTTTTCCAAAAACACAAGTCGAATTTTTAAGAATATTTTAGTCATTTCTTGGGAAAATGGTTGGAAGAAACTAGCATACGTACTTGCACAAGATTTGTTGCCAACGAGGCGATTTTCGACTTTCTGTTCGGTATTTTGATATGTTCTTCTTTACCGAGCTCTTTATAGTGAGTGGACTCACAGGACAGACGAATTGAGTTAACAAAATATGTAAATGTACTCAAATCAACGTATTAATTACTGTTTAAAACTGTTAAATTATTTTTGGCGGTAAATTTAAATTATTATTATTAAATAATATTCGTGTCAAAAGCAAATTTCTTATATTTTGTATTTACACATCAATATTTAATTTCATTTATAATTATTTATTATTCAGTAATATGTAACTATCATTTTTTATTTCTTAACGATTTTTCGCCTGAGATTGGTAGGCATTACCTCGTGCTGCGGTGTTCAGCGAAGAGATTTCATGTCCCTGCCTAACACCATTGCAAGATGACTTGTGTGTCAATAAGGATCAGATGCCATGTGCGTGGTTCCTTTGCATGGAATTTTCATACAACAAGTCCGTTGTCAAAATGTGATTATTTTCGACCGCTCTGCCTGCCCTTTTTAACATTCATTCTGAGACGTACTATACTAGCTGCGTAAGGCGAGACCGCGCGCATCATTAAGTAAGGTTGGACGGGGTGTGGTCGACGTGCAGGCGTGTGGAGCGCCGCGACTGCGCGCGTCGTGAACGGGGGCGGATCGCTTTCGAGTGGGCGCGCGTCGAGCGCCTCGTCCCCCGCCCGCGGCCCGGCGCCCGCCCCGCAGGAAGCCGCTCCAGACGCGAACGCGCCTGGCTGCGCCTGGCTGCTTCCTGGACTGCGAGTTTCAGAAGCATTTGGTTTCGCGTGACGCGCGACCACGGATGGCCCATTCAGCGTAACGTTACTTCCGTCCTAAAAGGAGAACTCGAACTGTACTATAATAACTGGTTGAGAGAGCTCGAGGAATTTAATCGTTATCTTATGTTTCATACGAAACTAATAGAAAATGATGTATTATGATGGAGAAAAAATAGGTTTTAATTTTCTTAATTACATGGGTTTTCATATTATAAGTAATTATGTTGTATTAGGATATAAATAAAAACAAAGTTCGACATTTTATACGTAATGCATTTGATAAACAGTTTACGCGTTGATTATTTTATGGAACCATACGTATTGCTTCTTTCATCGTATTGGAAGTAAACAAATTATAATTAATGTTTATTAGTAGCATCCGTTGTCATTGCATGTTATATGTTACAGAATTTTGGCGAATGGTAAAGCATTGAAATGCTTTTGGTGACAATATTAGATCAGTGTGGATAATCGTCGGCAGCGTCATAAATGTTATTTCCGGACCTGGGTGTATTATATATTGTAATATGAAGAGTTTATTATTTTTTTTTAATTTTTTTCAAGTATTTTGACAACTATATTGATAGTAGAGTATACCCACCTAGCAACGAGTTTCTGTACACAATAAAATGAAATATTTTCATTACATATCAAGTTGAGTCACGTGCAGTGAACGCAATAGTTACGTGCTTAGAGTAACAGTTTATAGCAGCGACATATGTAGCTGCTTTAGAGAACGATGAACAAATATTTGATTCGTATATTTTACAATTTAACAGTTCGTTCTTTTATATCTACTTCGGTGCGCGCAATTCGATCTATAATACGAGGCGATAAAAATATCATAACTGCTCACATTTTATTGCCTTCTATCTGCATGCAATTCATATTTATGTATCAGGCAGACCTGTCTGTGTGTCGGTGAAAACTCTTCGTGTGGGACTGATTGTTAACCTCCTCGGAATGGAAATATAAGTTGCGAGAAAACTGCATGGGCAATCGGCTTTCTTATATCATATGCTGCGATCATCGAACGGAAAGGAATATAATACTGATTGATGGACGAACCAATCCTTCCTTTTCTAATACATATATAACACCGTCACAAATTACAAAATATGAAAATAAACGTTATGCTTAATATCAAATTCTGTGTTATGATCTAAAATGTAACTATTTGAAGTAGAAAAAGGAATTTGAAATAGAAAGTAGAGAAACTTCACATTTCCCTTAAAATTTACAACAGAAGAAAAAATTACAAGGCAGTGAAGTAACAGAATCCTTAAACTTGTGGTGCTACAACAGTATATTGTTTGTTATAGTAATTGTAAATTTTAGGTAATTTTATAATACTATGTGAATCACTCCGAAAATTACGTCCATTTAAACTCGATGCCAAATGTTATCACGGCTATCGTCGGCTTTCTTCAATTAGGGGTCACCTCATTGACTCAATACATGCCTCTGCGAGAGTTTTTAACCCACAACAATGTATTCCTGTGCTAGAGTTTCAACTTGAGCGCATAAGTACCATGGTTAACGCTCTTATCCATTGTACTACCGGCTTTCTTTGGTCGCGATGCATCAAAAATAAAATTGAACTTTTGCAGTTTTCGGGATTCCAGAAGTTTTAATAAAATCGGGCGTACGCCATATTATTAACGCTTTCATTTCGGTGTTTGATAAAAAAAAAAGAAAAAAAATTACAGTTTTTGAGAAAAAATCGAAAATGTCGCAGCGATTTCATGTGAAATACTCCCAAAAATTAGAAGATCCGTTTCAAGAAAAGTGCAGGGACAATGACCAGGTCGATTGAAGAATATCAATTTGCGTGGCAATTCTGTGGGTGGATGTGGATTCTGTGTACGGTTTAGAAAAAAGGAAGAAAAATAAATAAATATGTACTGCGTTTGCCTTCTTACAAACTTAGATAAGATTACTTTAGATAAGATTTTCAAATACATCTCCTACTATTCACTAATGACCGTTCACTCTTTCAAAGTCAACATGCCCTTTTATAGTATTCTGACAAGCCTACTGATGTCTGCAGGGCGTCTGCATATCAAACGTATTTTTACAGGACCCATGGAGTTCGAATAAATGCGTCATCTCATAGTGAATGAAAAGCGAAGAAAATGTCCTCGGAAATGGCTGTTATTGCGTCCTAGAGAGACCACCTGCGTTCTCAGATTGCCCTTCATTGCTGAAAGAACTCCGAGTCTTGTATCTCTGCAATTACTTTGTGAGACCTCCATGAAGCAGATGCAGCCCTCAAAGCTCCCCAATGAGCTGGCAATTCGCTTTATTCCATATTCTTTTTCTCTTTTCATTTGCCTGCGTCGTTTGTATGCTGTATTCTGTCTCGTTGCCCATTAGGACTCGTGTTGAGAATGCCCCTGAAGTAGTAATACGTTCTCCACAACTCTCGTGGTCCAGTTCACTTTTTCTAACGCCGCGAAAGCGAATCGCGATCGCGATGGAGAGTCCGTGCGAAGAAGTACTCCCTGAAGCTTCATCTCTGCTCTTTGATCCGCGAATGAAAGCTAAAATGTTTACTGGTCTTGGAAACTACGTACCCATGAATGGAAGAAGAAGGTACCGCAAATGCATATGTTTTGCTGTCAGAAAGAGTGCTAACTTCGTGTGTGTGCATAAAACACCGTACTACCAATTATTTAAGTAAAATTTTATCATGTACATTTTGCGTATTTTGCCACCTTTTTTAATCTGAATATTGTTCATTATTAAGCATATTTTGATTGAATTTTTTGCTTATTTTTACTCGTATTTATTTACTGTATCTATAAATTTTGTTCAATTTTACTTTCCCGTATACGTACTTGTATACGGAGTAATATACGTAGAGTTAGAGAGGAGGGAGAGGAGGAGTTATGTAATGCCGTAGAAAATCGATTTCGAGATTTCAATGGAAATACGCGTTTTGGGGTCCCCTGATACCAAAAAAGTGTTTTCTCGATCCGTCCGACCGCCTTGGAGGATTTTTTCCTAATTGAAGAAATCCTTGTCCATCTGGTTCGAGTCGAAACGTTGAGATTTAGAAAAACATTCTTCAAAATTTGGGGGTACATTACTTAAAGCACTCCTGAAATTTTCAAAATTTTCTAAAAAAACTGCTCCAATTTTTTTCTTTTAATTTCTTGTAAGAGTAGAGTATCATAAATTATAAACGTAAATTATAAAAGTATGAATTTTTGCGGTGTCTTCGTACAACTACGCAATTGAAGAGAGATTTTTTCTTCGAATAAAATTCGTTCTTCATAGGGAGTTCTTTCAGTAAGGTCATGTACATATTTTTGAATTTTTTGGTAGTTTTTGCGCAATATTGCATGCAATATGTGCAATTTTAAAAAATGCAAAAATATTTTATCAAAAACCCAATTTTTTTCTTTAAACTTTTGATAGGGTTAGTGCTAAATGTACTCTTTAAGATGACATAAACCCCATATGTCCTATTCTTTTGTTTTTCAAAAATACACAAATGTAACTTTTTTTATTTGTCTCTCTCTTATCGTTAATATTTGTATTATTGGCAAATTGTTCACATTATTGTAAGTTATAAGTAGATATGGTTTAAATAATGGCATAACATTTTTTTTCTCGAAAACTCAACCGCCTTCTGTGAAAACTAGCTCAAAATTCCACATTTTCCAAAACGCTCAAACACCATTTTCTAAAAAACGGCTGCACATTTTTTCTTCAAACATTTCGAACAGATAGTACTAATTGCACTCTTTTTAATATGACGTAAAGTTATTTTCTGTGTATTTTGTTTTATTTTTTCAAATATTACACTAATGTAAATTTTTTGAAAGATCTCTCACGCTGCTGATATGCATATTTCCAGCAATTTGTGAACACTATTGTATTTGTACCAAATTTTTCCAAAATTTTCAAAGAAAATTGCCATTTAGGACAAGGTTTTACTGGTCTTTAATATTCTCAAAATAATGTTTTTGTTCTACTGCAAGGAAATAAAAAAAGAAAATTAATTTCACTCCTAACTATTACTACTCTTCGAAATTTCATTTGGGGTTATATTAATAACAACGTGCCGGATGTATGTCTAGTGTGTAAAAATTGAGAAACAATATGATGGGTTAATACGGGTACTTAATGATACATAATTTAGTGTATAGTTTTCAAGTTTGTATTGCATGTACATATTTAATAGATTATTATTGCCTTTAAATTCAGACCCAAGGTATAAATTAGGTTATTGAAATAATAAGATGTAAACACTACTACGTAATTTTTTGTATTCTCTCGCGCCTTTCAGAAACAAATATTTTCCATACTTTGGGAATCTCATTTTCAGTACTTGCGTTATGTGGCAGAAGAAGAATGAAATCCTTTGATTGAGAATGTCGCCTTATTCTCAAGTTGGGTCTTTGCCTTTCAATGCATGTAACAAATAATTTGCCAAACTAGGTCGAATTAATATCTCAAGGGCCGTAAGCATGAAAACAACTATGGGATCGTCATAAAATATTTTTTAAAATGTATTATTATGTTATATGTATTCAAAATTAAATTTAAAACGACTACAATTTTTGCAATATGAACATTAAAATATTTTTAAAAATTATGAACTTGAAAGTTTGTGTTTTTCTAAAACTGTTTGTAGTTTTAACAATACCCAACTGGGACCCAAAGCATACTCTCTGTCTGCTTCCGCATTACCTTCATTTATAGATGATTGTCTATAAAATTAGCAGTAGTTAAATGTTTACTCAATGTGAAGAATTTACAGGCATTAAATTATTTCCATCAATTATAATTCCGTTACTACTCTTTATTGTGGACATTTCGGAAATCGATATATTTCCTTCTTTAGACAAGAGACAATATAATAGTAATAATAATAATAACAATAATAATAATAATAATAATAATAATAATAATAATAATGAGGAGAAGAAGAAGAAGACATACAAAAAGAAGTACAAAAAGAAGAAGAAGTTTAGATTGTATGAAACAACAAAAACTTTATAACAAATAAAAATATGAATCATTTCACGAACTACATTAATCCCAAAATAAAAGCAAAATGGAATCATATAGTTTGAGTCATTTAATGTACGTGCCATAATAAAAAACAGCCTTATGAAATTTTAACGCATATATTTCCTGCGGTTCGTTTTTTATCTTTAGTAACAAACACGTTCGAGTTGGGCTTCCGTCTGAGCAATCCAAAAGTGATTTTTTATGTATTGTCTACTTAATTTTAATTAAGTTACTTACATTTTCTCAGTCTGAAGTTGGAAATACATCGAGTTCCCAAATGTCTATAAAGTTTTATAATGAAAGTAAAATTGACTAGAATAATTTAATTATCGATTGACCTTATATTAAGAAAGCATTTGATTGTTAATGCTTGCGCATTGATCGCCCTGGCCTGATGATCGGAGCCTTCGTTTTTGTTGTCTCCCGCCGCGGCGCGAGCCTGCCTGAGTGAACCCTGCCGAACGGCGACTTGCCTGGACGAATGGAAAGGGGATCAGACCTCTAGAGTAAACAAGGCGCGCGTTTGCTATCCCTTAAGCCCCGTCCCGAAAACTCGCGGCCGCTCGCTGGCCCACTCGGACGTGGATCATCCGGCAGTATCAGCATTTGTTTGTTTTCGCCGTTCCTTTATTTTCGTCCGCGATGCTGAGTTTGCTCTTTCCGTCCGTCTCATCTGCATCCCAGGTCTCACCGTCCGTGCATTTCGAAGCTTTAACATTGTTCCGTGGCATCGGATCCTTGCAGCCTTACACCTAACTGGTCCTTTCCGTCACAGAATTTTCTTTCCTTCGTCACCTGTTCACTCTATGCTGTTTCGTATCACAGCTTTTTGTTCCTTTTCAATTCATAAGTTATCTCATCTCTCTTCTCTTTGAGTATACACCTGCACTGTTTTTATAATTATATGTATTTAAGGAGCCTTTAAAGAAAATGACCGTATGGCATCCAATATGCTTTCATTTTAGATCAATGTGCGATTTTTAAACATCGAGGAGTTATGTTTTGGAAGTCGTGTATCTCCAAAAACATTTTATCGTACATTGGATGACTCGCCGGTTGCGTTTGGGAGATACATTTTTAAAAATTGGCCAATCCTCTTTTTTAATTGACCAAAAAATAGCATCACTGAGGAGATATTCATTTCGGTGGATACGAAATTTATCATTTCTCTGAAAGTAAGCGAATTCGAAAAAGAAAAGAAACACTTAAAATCTGATCATATAAAGACGTAGAATGTAACTTGGTGTAGTTACTTTTGTGCGCAATTTTTGCCTCGTTCTTTTCTTCGTTTGCCAGCTCACTAGCTTGTTTTCCTTTTCCTCGAATCCCAACCCCCACCTTCCCCGGCCGCTCCCCCGTCCACGCTCCTCCACCGTCCAACTCCAACTGCCGAATCTGCATTTATCGGCGTGCTTTCGCCCTCCACCCGCTCTGCTCTCCGCCTTGCGCCTTTCTTCAATCGTCTCATTTCGTTCGCTCAAAGCAGAGGCGCCCACTTGGTCGATTACGCCCCGCGCAGAACCCGCATCCTGGAGACTTGCGAGAAGTCGCGCTTTAGTGTACGAAGCAGCGCGAAAGTGGCTTGTATATTTCACGGAATGTCGCGCGCGAGCTGCACGGCAGCAGCTGAGGGAAATACGTGAATTGCGACACTGGAGCAGCCCCCTTTTTTTATTTGGTAGGCGCCGCTTTGATGCTCTCGCGCGTGCCGCCTACTATGTGAGATTTTGTGTCGGAAGCTTTGCTTCAAGGGAACGCTCTTGCAGTGTTAAAGGAATACCAGACATGCCACTTGCGTCTCGAAAAGACGGAGAAACATGGTTCTCTCTCACAAGTGTTACTGAAAGATAACATTGTTCTTTAAAATGGCGATTCGCGATTTTATACTGCGATGTATATTCGGTTTTCTATTTTATTATTTTCACACACACTATGTGGTAGAGAAATATGAAAGAGCTTCCGTTCGAGTTGGTTCCACTGGTAATGTGAGTCCTTTAGCTCTAAGCTGACCGCACCAAGGCTTAATTTTGTGACGGGGAAGCTCAACATAGAACATTTAGGACAAGAATATCCAAGACTTAAACGATGGCTGCCGAACTACATAATATTTCGCCAAACTCGACTACCTATTTTTGACTCATTTACATCTCTATGAGGTAGACGTTATAATAATTTATTTACGGATTTTTGAACGGAAACAAACCACTATCCGTTTGTTGGTGCCGAAAGTCATAGTCCTGAACTAATCGCTAAACATTACCTTCGATTCATTTTTTTCCTTTTGCCCTCCTTTTTGCCGGAAGGAGACTTAACCCCTTCCGCATCCTCTGCTGCCCGACAGCCAGCGCTCCCTCCCCCTCGACCGCTTCCACGCGCGGGATTCGCCCGCCGGGTGCGCGCGGGCCGTCCACGCGTCGGGCGCCGGGGCCGTGGCTGGAAACAATCCGACAGCTCGCGCTCCCTCGCCCTCCCTCGCCCAACACGGCCGGTGCGGGGCATATCGGGGCGATTTAATGACGCGCCGCCCCCTTCCTCTCAGATGGCCATCTGCGGCGCGTTTTTGTCTCTCGTGCGGATTTCAAATTCGTGCTCGACGTGTCTTTGTGGGTAATATTGGCTTTTGCGGGTCCGGGCTCTCGCACTACGTAGGCGATGCAATTCGGCACTCGTTGTGCCTTGGATGGTGGCGTGGTCGAGTGCTTGACTACATTGAATAGTGTCGCGTCAGAAACAATCTAGTCTTATCGTACATCAACAATTGATTTTCAGTATTTATTTGATACTGAATTACCACAAGAAAAGGAAAGGAATGTGTGGAACTTCCGTGTGATATGAGTTTAAATTTACAGTTTATTTGTGCTTGCATCGCGTAATTTTTTTTCTTTATTTGTTCTTATTTTGTACTTTTTATTTGTATAAGATATTTTAATGTTTGTAATTTTATTTGTATAAGGTTTTTCCTCTGCTCCGGGGCGTATTCGCCGCTTGCTTCCAACGCGAGACGAACTTCACTGGAGTTTTGTGAATTATATGTTCTTGTGGAACACTTTCTTGTCATTGACCGATGAATTATGGTGCATGAAATGTTTTTATATCCGACCTAAATGGCAGATAACTAGGTTGTTTCATTGATTCAGAAAGTAGAGAGACCTTCTGCGTGGATGCTTCGCTTCGTATTGCACTTCTATGGTCTGGTTACCACCGCATCATTATTTACTCGGACAATGTGGATAACAAAAAAGTACATTAGATAACAAGATATACAAGAAAGTATCATTAAGTTGATTGAACCGTATATAGCATTAATCTGTCTCGCAAACATGTGTTTTCTTCCTTCTTTCTATGGCATCTAATATTAAAAATCTCTGCTGTTTTATTCAAATTGGTCTTCACGCCGTAGTCAGCAATATGAAAACCAGCACTTATGTCTGCTAGTTAAAAATACATACTGTTGAAACAGATATCGCTGGGCCTCGTTGGCGCTAAGAATAAGTAATAGGATTACGGCGTGACCCTGCTCGTGAGCAGATGGAAGCCCTATGTACCTGTTCGCTCAATTGACCTCGTGTAAAAGAGTGTGGCATTTTGTCACTGCAGAGCTACAGAAAGTAGCCTGCATTTAAAAAAATATTGATTCTTTTATGGACTACACTTCTTTATCGTGTTAAATTTAGGGGTCTAATTTTTTACTTTAGCGTGTAATTTTTTCATGCATTTTCAACTTCGATATAATTTTGAAGCGTGAAGTCATGATGATATATCAAATAAGCACTGTTTATATTGACCAATATGTGCAAAGGATTATGAAAGGATAGGTACCTATAGGTGGCACACGAGGAGACGAGCCCCAGACAACTGAAAAGATCAATGCCATAGGTGGGATTCAAACGGAAAATAAAGTTTCGGGAAATTTCACTCCAAAATATTTAGGTGTCTCTATAAATTGTTCCTTTTCATTTATATAAAATGAAAGTAATTTATATAGCAAGTTAATACCTTCAAATCCAAAATGTATAATGGTATGGAAGCATTAATATGAGAATGATGACTACTTCACATGTTATTCATGACCTGCGTCATTTAAGGCCTACTTTAATTAATTAATTAGTGCAGCTTCTAATAGTGTTTCATTATTGTTCTGGGATTATTAAGTTGTTAACATGTTTCTTATTTAAGCATTTTATAATGAATATTTTCCATGTTGTTTCAAAAAGAAAAGAAAAACGAAAGAGAAATTTGTACTTACACAAAATAATTATTACAAATAAAACCTTATTTATGCAAAACGAAAAAAAGTTTTATTATTACACTTACTCGCACGGCATGACTCCGTTTGTATTTCTTAGCATTAAAAAATAATGTACTTTATATTCCTGGAAAGAAAAGTAATTGTTTCGTTATCTAAAAAAAACTAATTATGAATGAAAACATTTTTCTTGAAAGATAATCAACGTTATAATATTGGACACAGAGAAAACTTAATGCAAGTGTCAAACATTTCTTGAAAATTTCGTGTATTGTTTCCCTTGTGAGGAATGTGTATCGATGCCTTACTTTATTCTCCATTCCACTTTTTACGTTTTTTTCTCGGAAACTTGAGTAATCTCGATCTTTGTTGAATTTTTTGACACCATCTGAAGGAAATGTAGTTGGTAACAACCTGCCAAACTCTAAGATGCGAACATAGTGTGTCAGAGGCGTAAAGGAAGGCGAATGCCAGAGAGGTGTCTACTCTCCCGTAACTTGTAAGCTGCCGTATTGTCACTATGAAACAAGATAAGAAAAACGAATTTTGACTGGTTCAGCAAATGCATCGCGAAAAATCTATAAGCACAGAAACAGAGAGAGGAGAATAAATGAGTTGTGTCCATATTTGATACAACTCGGCCTGACTGTATTTACTTGCGCATAGACATTTAAACTGTTGATTATTGTAAAGAACGATTGATGACGTGAATAAAGGTATGATTTGAAACAACCATCAATATTTCCGACAGAGCAGTCAAGAAAGTGCCTCTGAAAAGGCAACGAAATGTCAAAGAATTTTACTTTCTAAATTCGTTAGCCTACCGATTTGTGTACCTTAAAAGTTTCAAGTCATCATTTCATCAAATTCAAATTGAATTATGTGCTCGTGTTAAAAAGAAGTTGGAGAGAACGCTATGCTTATGGTCAAAATGTATCTCGGAAACGTTAGTGTTGTAAAACTAATTAAAAACAATTCGAATTTTCCCTCGTGTTTGATCTTTTCGTTGCAAGTTTTCGATTACAGGATACCGGACACAGAATTCATTGCACACGGAATGGTGTGTTGTTCACATCTTTAAAGGCAAGAGGCGTTCTCAAAACAAATTGATTGTGATTAGTGATTGAGAGCGCGTCGTCTACTATGGTCATTAGAGTGCAGGATTTTTTCTCTCGGGCGTTGGCGGTGATCTTCCCCCGCTGGATGGCGAGATCCACCGCTGACCTAATCGTCGCCGTCCGGGATTTTCCCCCAACCAGGAATCTCACCAGCCGGGTCGTTCTCGAAGCTCCCAACTAGCCTCTCGGCATGTGTGGTGGAGTAGTGCATGTTAGTATAAGTGTGTTAGGGGGAGAATAGAACAAGGAAGAGGAAGGAAAGACAGCGCGCAGCCCGTAGACAGTTTGTTAGGGTACTGCTCCAGCATTCGCTTGGTGTTGGTCGGAGCAACCACGAAAAATACCCATCAGAGCAGGCTGCTCTAGAATTCTCCTCCGGACAGCGGCTGCATTCAATGTGTAGCTATGCAGCTAAATGCTGCCACCGTCGAGAGTGGAACCCTAGGACCACCCGGCCAGAGGCAAATGACATCAGTTGATGACTGAGCCACCGAAGCCGGTCCCAAAATCGATGTAGTAGTATATATTGCCATGCGAATGTGAGTTAAATAAAAAATAGAAAAGAAAATATACAGTACAATTAAACAAATAAAATTTAATTTAAAAAACGTTAAAAAGCAATACAATTTAACAAGTTATAAACTAGGGTTTACGTGTGGCTGTTGTCTCTCTGGAGCCTGCGGAGACGAACCTGCGGCGCAGGCGCCTCCGTGCTACGCGTCGGGCAGCCGCCTGCGCGTCGGCGCTCATGTGTGCACGTGTGTGTTGATGTGTGTGGGGGAGACGAGCGGCGGCGGCGGCCCCTGGGGAAAACCGCACGGGAGCGCGCGCGATACTTTTATTAATTTAAGCGAGTTAGTTGCTAATGCGCCGCGGGCGGCACGCGGGGCCCCGAGCGGGGCGGAGCGAGAGGCGTTAATCGATCCCACGCTCCGCGTGGCGCGCCGCGCGCGGCTGAGGCTGCCCCGTTCGCTGCCCCGCTGCCGCCGCCCCGCCCCAGCCGCCGCCCCGCCCGCCCGCCTCCCCGCCCCGCCCCGCCGCCGCCGCCTTCCCCCCCGCCCCGCCCCGCGCCGCCACCGCCGCCCGCCGCCGCCCGCCGTCCCCCGCCCCGTCCCGCCCCGCCGCCGCAGCCCGCCGCCGCAGCCCGCCGCCAGCATATCGCCTGCCGCCGCCCAGCGCCACCACCACGCCACCGCCGCCGGCCGCCGCCGCCGGACGCCCCGCTGTCCCGCCGTCGCTGCCCCGCCGTCGCTGCCCCGCCGTCGCTGCCCCGCGCCCGGCGGATTGGCTTCATCCCGTGACGGAGCGAACGGCGCGATGGTAAATTTTTGTTCCCGCGCCTTTTGGGGCGGTGATTGGTGTACGGGTTAGCGTACTGGACTGTTACACCCAAGTTCGGCGTTCAAAATCCGATTCGAAGCCGTGGATTTAAGAGGGCGAAAAAATCTCGTTCGCTCTTGTTCGGCAAGGAAGTAAAGCCGGCCTGTCCCGTGTTAGTAGATTTACTTGCATGTAAAAGATCCTCAAGCCTAAATGACGACTCTGCGCTACATTCCAAATTCGCCTGTTCGTCTCTCAAGAAATACCTCCTTTCTTCGCTAGTGGGTGAAAGAAGTGTAGCGAAATTTGCGTGGTCAGGCGGAAGAGGAGGCCTAATTGTCTGAGTCTCGCCACGTAAAATAAGGCAGTAATTCAGTTCAATTTTTTTATTTTTTTAATTTATTTACCGTCGAGAAAGTCCAGCGTCTAGAGCTCGGAGCACTTTCTCCTACAGTATCGTTGATACTGGACAACCAAACATTTAATGTCGTCGTACCTTCAGCGATAAAACATGTACTACACTTGCGGGGCTAATGATATTAGCAGTTGACGCGCCCGGAAACACTAATCAATCAAAGAAAGGCGTAACCCATTGCCTTCGCGCTGTATTATCGTTGACAGGTGTTAGGGTTCGAGTCGTGATGATGGAAATTCTCTACACTAGCGACGTAGCTGGCTCGAATTGAAAGCTGTCTGGAGGAGAATTTTAGCGAGCGGCTGTGCTGATCGGTATTTTTCCGTGGTTTCTCCCATCAGTACCAGGCGAATGCCGGAATCTTAACAAAGGGGCCGGGACCGTGCGCGATCCGTCACTTTCTTGTCGTCGTTCTGCCTCTCCACACCAACACACATCGACATTCACCACGCCCCCCCGCGTGTCGGTGGTGTCTGGGGCGCCACGCTCCACGCGCGGAGTGGCGCAGCCTGCCCAAGACGCCCAGACGATCGCGCTGTCCCTGCCGAGGGACACGGCGAGCGTGTATTTTTAAATTTTATTTATTCAACGTCGAAAAACAGTTGAAAAAGTGTGGGACGTGCGAGAGAGAGAGAGAGAGAGAGAGAGAGAGAGAGAGAGAGAGAGAGAGAGTCTGAGGCTGGATGAGAGGATGTACAAATACACGATGGAAAAATAAAAGGTGGTCCAAGAGATGGAACCTTCCAAATCAGTCAAAATGCGCATGTCCCTCTAATGCGTGTCGAGGCAAAGTTCAGCATCCGAGTGTAATGATGTGATGGGCCGCTTGGTTTTGATTCGTTGGGACAGGGTTGATCGTAACATTGGAGACACCGGTATGTTGCGTAAGGATTTGCTACGCGTCATCTCCGTCGTGGTATTCTTTTTCGTCTTCTTTCTTCGCACAGCGGGGGTGCGCCGCAGGAATCCTGGACTATTTAAAAAGGCTCTGTTAAATACGAACCGGATAAGCGGGGCCTTTTGAAATGTGAAAGGTCATGAACTTATTACAAGAAACATTTCTTAATGTCTTCCATTTGAAAATTGCTTTCTTTTCGAGTGAATTACTTGTGTGACTTTCAAGGCATTGCATTTTTCTTCTCAAAATTTTTATTTTATAATTTTAAAAATTTTATGTTTTTTTCCTCCTGTTTGTTTGAGAAAATCATATAAAGGAAAAGTACTTCGTGGGTGATACGGTCCTTAGGGATCTCATAAAATAGGAAGTTCTATAGTTTCAGAACTTTTTGTGCCGTTCTTCGCCTAAAATATTCCAACCACCTTTCTATTGTTATGAATCTACTCTAAATCTAAAACGTCGAGTGCTTTGGTTTTTTCTCTTCCCGTTCCTTCCCTTGTTAATTTTATGTTTCCGCCACTGCATTTCTTTGCGTTGATCTTGTTTGCAGATATTTATCTCATCTACGATCCTCCTCAATCCTTTTCTGCTCCTGGATTGACATAAGTTTTCGACGCCGCTGTATTTCAATGAAAACTAACAGAACTCTTTTAGTTGTGTATTTTATGAAATGCAGAACTGAACGTTGTGGTTGGTCATTTGAAACATCGTCAACCTCACGTTTTGTAATACGACTGCCCTCTACATTTAATGGCACCTTCAATACGCCTTTTCACTTGCAATGCCTCCTTCCTCTCCAGTGCTCACTTTTCATTTCTTCGGATTCCATTTCACCCCATTTCTATTGTGCCGAGCAGTAAAAGTGTATCGGGAACGCAGACGGTGTCGGCAGCGGCAGCCTACAGCAGCTAGGGCAGCCGCACCGACAACAGCACCGTCTCGAACGTCTCCTGGCGGCGGCCCAGCAGGCGGAGGCGGAGGCGGCGCTGACGGGCGCGTGGGTTCCGCCGGAGAGGTCACGGAGACGGCGCACGCGCCGCGCCGCGCCCCGCCCCCTAGCTCCGCCGCGCCTTCGCTGTCACCCGCCTGCGCCTCAGCCTCCGCTCCACCGCCGGCGGCACCGTTAGCGCCGCTTTCGGTGTCTCGGCCAAGGACGTCACCGAGTTTTCGAAACCTTTCATCTCCCTCGCGGGGAAGCCGCGTGGAGGCGGCGCCTCGAGGGCGACCTAGGCGCGCGCCGCATCGGATCCTTTCTTGACGGAGTCGTTTTTGTCACCGCAGCTCCGGAGGCGGTTTCGGGCGACTCGGGCATCTGAGAACCTCTCTTCACGCACGGATGGGCGCATACCGGTCTAGTACAAAGAACACGTGACGGGCGTGACGTGGAGAACCTTGGTGGTGCACGTAACGATTTCTAGTCACTGGCTGTTTAGGACGTTGCGAGAATTACGTCATTTCCTCGATATTTGGGAAAGCATGTAGGACTCAAACAAAAATTATGAAGAATACTGGTGGATTGTACTGTAGTGATTGTTAATATTCGTGCGTGGATATTCTCTTGAACGAGTATAGAATGCTCGGTATGGTAGATGTTCATACTCGTAATTCTCCTCTCAAAGATGTGTTGCTAACACGAATGGAAACGCGTATTTTTTTTTAAATTTTCATATTTTGACATTGTATTGTCTATTTCGTACTCTGTGTCGTTTTAAAAAAAATATGTCATATTTTAAAATATTTGCATTAAAGTCAAACAATCCGAACGGTTGCGTGGAAAGTTCATGAAGCTTACGGAAGATGTTTCTTGTTCGAAGTAACGTTCATGATGTTTTCTAATCAATGTCTCAGACATCAAGTTTAAAAGCTTTCATTGCAGGGTTAGATTAGTTCTATCAGCTGTCACCTTGCTGGTGAGAGTTGAGAGGTCTAATGTAGTAGCATGACACCTCGAATTCTGTGTTGACAGAGTGCCGGTATTGCTGGAACTCACGGACTTACTTAGACACCATTTACTATAGGTGGCTGGGCTAAGAACGTCGTGTCCTTTCAAAGCGGTCCGTTCCGGAGGTCTGCATGAATGGGCACAACATCAATCCAGAAACGTGACGTGACGCATACTTGCTTGACAAAGAGGTTTTGGTTCGTGCTCAGTCTCCGTGTTTTCTTCTTTGAGAATTCATAATGTCCTTTGCTATGGGCATATGCATGGAATTTGTACATGTCCTTCTGAAGGTAGCACAGGGACAAATGCATTATGAAATATTCAGGTTTCAAGCGTATTTCTAATCTAATGTAAAAATCTACAAGGAGCTGGCATCATTTTCATATTTCTCAGTAAAACACACACACACACACACACACACTTTTCGCAGTGATTTTTGGTGAACTGATATTTGTTCCCAATTTCGAGCACCGATATCATCGATCCCCCCCCCAAAAAACATCTAAAACATTGTCATTTTGCAGGAAAAAGATCTTACCCTCAGCGTAACATTTATTTTTGCGTCCTAATACAAAGTGATTTTCTCTATCTTTCGGCACTCTTATGAGCTATTTTTATAGCCTTTGTGTAATAGAAATATTGTACTTTTTTAACATATTCTTCCCTGAACTAAAACATACGATTTTTTGGTGTTGGTTTCCTTGAGTACCAATATGTGTAGAGTACAGAAGCATTAACAGGCCAATCGAGTGAAAATGAGAACTGTGTGTAATAACTTGCAGATCTTGCATTTTATAGCTTAATTACTATAATAATTATTATTATATTAATTATACTATTAATAATAATAATAATAATAATAATAATAATAATAATAATAATAAAAACAAAGAAGGAACTCGTATGTACTACTCGGTTTAGCATGTCAAGTGATTACGGGTTTAGCTCTGTCTGTGATTTGTAATCTTCATTTTTATTATAATTAATGACACTGATTTATAATGTTGGAAATGAAGACGATACATATTATGTAATCAATATATAGTTTTAGGACACTGAACTTTTATACATTATTTTCCTTTAATTCCACTAGCGTGTGTTATACTCAGGTAATAAGCAATCATTACTATATCTGTAATATTATTGATAGTATTGTTATTATTTTCAATGCTCCCAGGAATTAAATTGCGTGCAAGTGTGTACAAAAATAATGACTTCAGCGCTTATTAATTTGGGTAGTGTAGTGTACCACCTCTAGTATATTTCCTTGTCGAAGCCCCATTGCTTCACATGTGCCGACTGGTCGCCACTAGAGGCTCTTCTATAATGCAAGGTTATTTATGTCGGTGTGTGCACTGGTACGTCGGCCAGCATCCCCGTTACTGAAGTTACTGCGGGCCGGCCCGCGCCAGCCAGACGAGCCGCCGCGCTCCCGCCTGTGTTGTTGGGTGCAGCTGGAAGCGAGATGCAAATGTGCTCGACCGTATACGTGGGACGCGAATTGGACGAAATAGGGTCGGTTCTATTATCATCAAATTTGCGTCGAGTTGGGGCAGAGGTCGCCTCCGGCGGACGAGGTTGACCGTGGGCGGTGTCGACTAGATGAAGCTGCGGGGAGCGCACGTGTTATTTCTGATGAGTTGACGTGGGTAATAGAGATGTATGAATAACAAATTGCACGCGTCGAAGGATTTTGGCTGCAGACGAGTAGATGCGCCGGTAATAGATTCTCACTCCCGTATAACATTGAGTGAGGATTGAAAATCACATAAAGAATACATCTCGTACCTTGTGAAGGTTATTAGAACATTTTCTGTTGGGTCACCACCTTATATCATTATTATATTACCAGAATTTTGCTGCAAAAATTACATTTCATGCACAGTTATTTCTTCGCTAATTGAAATTATATCTGTCTCCAGCTGATTCTTTGGTTCAAGATGGCGATACTACATTTTATGTGCAATTAATACGTCGTGAGAAATCTGAAAGTGGCAGTAGTGAAGATAGAAATATGCGGTTCAGTTCAGCTTCAATAGATGACTTAAAGGAGATAACTAACTAGAGAGACGATGTTGAGAACGCGCTTCTCGAGAAACGGCATATTAAATTCGAGCGCGATGCCCATGGCTCCTTAACCTACTCCCCGCGAGCTTCGCATCTCCGGCCAAGGCGATCCCGCGACAGCCGCTGCCCCGCTCCCAGCTGGTGGCTGTGACCCGGAGGCGAGTGGAGGAGCTGAGGATGGCGCTGCGGCGTGGAGGGGGGAAGGCGCGGCGCGTTGCACAAGCCAGGTTCACTCGCACGGGCGGAAACCGAATCGTTTTGAATGCTCTTTTGAAATGTTGGTTCTATAAACTCGGCACCTCGATATCAGGTCATGTTATTAATAAACAAGAATCACGTGTAGATCAAGATATCGACGTTACCGCTCCTAACGGCTCCTTTAGAATTTGATATTAATGGAAGTTACGTTTATCCCATCACCCTGAAATTCTAAATTAGCCTTCCGAACTCTTCACGCCCATAACAGGTACGTGGCTAAATTAACACTGATCACTGCTTGTGTTAGTTTTATGGCTAGTAATATGCATGGCTTTATAACATTACAGCGTGTCGTAAATTCAAGAACCCTCCTAAAATGATTATTTTTGGCCTAGCAATTTTGCTGTTTGTGCGAGCTCTGGATATCTGCGCTTGCGTGTTCGGGAGTGTGCGGAAAGTAATTATATTAGATGATCGCACCACCAGGATTTATGGGGCGAGTCTTGCTTTCGCCGGAGTATTTGCATGCCTGTGGAGGGGCACACAGCCATGCTGCGGCCGCAAGATGCAGGGCGCCACCTGTGTGCACATCTAAAATGCATCCACGAAAGCGATGTTAAACACTCATAATACAGTTGCTCTCAACTTTGATATGTTCTCTTGAACCGCAGTCTGAGACTGTATCCATTGGCATAACCAAATTCAGGTTTTGGAGAGGAGTACGTGTTTGGCGAAGAAAAATTCCATGCTTATGATATTAGCTTTAACTTTAATTCCAATAAACCTGAATAAATTTCTCCATACGTTTAATGTATTTCATGTCATATATTTAAAGAACTCTAGATGCTTTTAATTAATCTTAATTGTATTATCACTGGATATACTAAAATCCGAAATATATAAATAAAAAAAAACTTATCTCACTCGTGTATTCACCCTAGATATTAAAAATTTGTGTAATAAACAACGTGGCATTTATAATCATGTTAATTAATTTCCTGATTTCGGGCAGTGAATTAAGAATAATTTGTTCATTTTTAAAACAGTGCCGAGATTGTTTCATCGTCCTTTAGGATCGTATTACATAAGAATACCATCCACTCCTAGTCAGCCGCGCAAGAATTTGATTTAGAGATTGGATAACTGGTCAAGACCTTGAGAATGAAGACCTTGAATGACAACCACATCAGTTGTCATTATTTGAGGTGCGAGTATAACATATGACCGTGGTACCTGGTGATGTTCCCTCTATTTGATAGTCGTAAGATGGAGTAGCAAATAAAACAATTAAAGCCTGAACTTAAGATTTATAGAATGTGTACTACGACTTTGTAATTGTTCGCCGCGTGCGAACGTAGAAGGGCGCGGCTGAATGTTGAAAACCGAATTTCGTTGGAGAGGTTGAGACCGCGGAATTACGTCTGTGAGCGACATGCGCAGAATCCGACCCTTGGGGGAAAAGCGAATACATTTCGTCGTGCCGACAAACTGTAACAGGATTTAGTGGTTTTGTTTTGTTGATTCCGCGTGACACGAAACCTGCCTTAATGTATTCGCGGTGTCCCGCTATTCGCGTCAGTGGATGTTAGAGTTCACTGGTGTTGAAGGAGAGTGACGCGAAAGCCTCGAGAAAATCTGTAACGTCTGCTAACTGTGCTCTATATTTGGGATTTTATTTCACTTGCATTCTAACTTTTTTGACCTCAAACACAGAGCTTGTGCGTGTTCAACGTGTGCGGAAGACAGTTGGTACTTAACTTTTCTCACGTTCACAGCCCTCAGAACTCGTGCACTGGGAAAATGTATTCTACTCTCCAAATTGTGTTTTAAAGCGCATTACCTTGTAACTGAAATTTAAGCCCTGTTTTAGCGGCGAAATTTTAAACGGTATCACTTGTTTTGCTACTCCGGCAAGCTGTTATTGTTAGCGTTAGCGAAACGGATTGAGTTTACAGTGTGCCCACTCATTTTTCTATAATATAAATAATAAATACTCATAAATATTCGGGAAATAAATTCTCAGTAATATCTGAATATTGGCTTGTACATTTGATGACTACAGAGAGAATGCGAACGGAACCAGATTTGCTCCGAAATTATGAGAGAAAATCACAAGTTGCTGCAATATTGAGAGTAATTTGATATTATTCCTGATATATTCCGGAAATGAGTATAATCATTCATGATAAACATGTAATTACAATCCGATCTACAGGTTTATTTCAAACAAAATTGTTCTAGCTAAAATGTTGATTTTTTTTTTGCACGTTTTACGCATTTCTACTTTGAAGCCCGCCTACGCATGTTTCTATTATTGTCTTTACTAATTACAAGTGTGCGCAGCTTCATAGAAGAGGGGATGCAACTTCAATTTAGGGCCCCCTTAATTGTTTGACTTATTTACCTACATCTGACATTCTAGTAGTAAATAAAAAGCACTACAAGGGGAATGAAATTATAAGTTTAATAATAGAATTGACTTCATATTGATGCATTTACAGCAGGGATTCCCAACAATGCACTAACTTGTTTGATTGAATGGGTAAAATGTTTTGGACATACTTAAGGGAAAACGTTTCTCTACGTGAGGCTACATAGTCCTTTTCAAAATTTTCAGGGGCACCGTGGCCTCCCTGCCCTCTTCTCCAAGGACCCCACGCCAATGACGCTAAGCTATCTCATAAATCCATTTCAGCCCTTCTACTAGGAGAAGGTGGTAAAGTTGGTGAAAAGTGAAGAAAAGCTGTTAGGAATAAGATGCATGAAGCAATGAAACGGCTACTGTACCATAAATACAATATGTAAACGACCGTGTATGATTCGAACCTCTCTGCATATCGGTCACTACGTTTAACTTATTAACGCGTAGTAGAGTTGTAATAGCCTTACCCGTGATAACTAATTGATGGAATGATGGAAATTATAACATTTCAAATTATAGTGGAGCCATAGATAATTGAGATTCGAGGTAAAAATAAATCATTGAAAGAAAGAAGAAGAAAAACTTGCGATGAACGTGCTTTGTCAACCATAAATTTCACATGGAATTGCCAAAATTTTAACTATGATACTCGGTGCTGAATAGTTGGATCGCCTCTCTATATGTAATATAGGAAACATTAAATTTGCATGTGCCTATAAAGTTCGTCTTATTTAATTGATTTTAACTAGTTTGAAACTACGAGTATTTGTCAACATGCGCGCCGACACTGGGATTACGTGTTCTAGTATGTTCCCTTCAGTGTTCTGTTATCGAGTGTTGTCAGAAATCACGCAGAGATGGTTCGGTTTAGACTTAGAGCGCCAACAGAATCTGAAAATCAGCAGCGCGCACCGTTGCCCGACGATTCTCTCCACCCCACCCCATCCC
>BOPP01000043.1:7877662-7917426 GCA_017312745.1 Gryllus bimaculatus
TAATAATAATAATGATAATAATAATAATAATAATAATAATAATAATAATAATAATAATAATAATACAAATTAATAAGTTGTTATAATTTTATTATAGGAAGGCATAAAATTCGGATTACTCCTAATTGTGACATTGGTAACACTGGACATTTTGATAGTTTTCCTTCAACACAGTTTGGAACGTATATCTAACAAGGACCAGCTTTCTGGCCCGTTTCTAACTACTGGCTTGGTTTTGTTCTCTATACAAATACAAACGTCCGCAGTTCATTTTATTTTTGCCGCGAACCATTTCATGTACAGTTGTTTCAAAACACTGAGTCGTTTTGAGGTAACTTTGTTTCAAAATCATAATAATGTGCCGAAAATTTCTAATAATGTCGCGAAGAGTTTCTCAACAATTGTTACGTTTTTATAAAGATTGAGTGCCTTGTATTAACTTGATAAAAAATAAATGCCATTAAAGGTTTTGAGTTGCCAAAAATAGAGTGACGGAGACAGAGGGAGAGATATATAAGAGTACCAGAATGAATGTTAGAAACTTCTAGAGGGATCGGTAATGATTACTTTTTTCAGTGAACATGTAGCAGGAAATTGCGTATAACGAAGTTATATGCTTTATGCTTATGCTTATACTTATTGTATAGTATTTTTTCAAGAGATAGTTGAAGTGTTAATTGTTTTCATATTGAAGTATATTACCTAAGCGTCCCAAAGCGAAAGGGTATGCGCTGTTGCTCCAATACTTTTGCTTGGTGGCGGTAGCGAGAAGTTTTGAAGAGGGAATACAGGAAGCGGTCGCTGCGGCGCGGGGATGGATGCACGAGGAGAGAGGCATCTGGAAGGAGAGGGGGGAGGAAAGGTCTGTGTGAGAGAGGGAAAGGGAGAGTGCGGCAGCGGCGCGTGCGACTCTAGAGCCTGTGAGTTAAATCGACTTGCAGGGCCGCTCCCTCCTCCTCTGCAGCCTTGCTTTCGCCGCCGCTATGACCACCTGCACTATCATCATGATGGTTAGTCATCACTGCACGTTCACCATCACCACCAGCTGCAGCACCGAATGGCCGTAGTGCGCACTGGCCAGCACTATCAGCCCCTTCACGACCACCGCTGCTGCTGCCGCCAGTGCCGTTAACATGGCGTCCAACCTTGCCAATAGCACCTTCATAACACCCTTATTATTGCACCTTGTATTCTCCAGTATGAAAATAAATACACATTGAAATTATGAGGACGAAGTGTCCTTTATGAAGGAGGGATTAAAATACCAGCTGATATCACGCAACATTTTACTTCTGTAAAGAGTAAAATTATTTCATGGATGTACTGTATTTTAATTAAATGACATTACACAAACATACATCCTATTCCATTGACCACAATCATGTGTCGAAATTTGTCGAGTTCGGTTCTTGTAAGAAGTATAATAATTATTTGTTCCAGTATTGAATGAAGAGTGAATCCAATGAAGTTAATATAAAACAATTACCAATACATTACAAACATCTCAGTAAATTTTTGTGTGAAATTTACGATTTGTCATACAAATAATGTAATATTGGCAAAAACATTTCGTTTAATATTTCGAATACCAAATAGATTTTTATTGTGCTCTGTTGGGTTGGATTACTGTTGTTAGGCTTTGTAGAAGAATATACGTCAGAAGTTTTCCACTGCAGCCAGGGCGCTGGAATTCCGGATTGCGTATCACGGCCTGCCACCGCCCCGCGCCCCGCGCCCCCTGCTCTTGCGGGCAGTCGCGACGCGACGCACGGGACGCGACGCGACACAGCGCAGCTTTGGCTTTCCGCACACGTTCCGTGCTATTCACGACCGCGAGATTTGGGCGTTGGCGCGCCGAGGGTCCGGGGTTTGCTTCTCCGCCGCCGCGGGACTCGCCGCCCGCGTCCTGGGAGTGGCTTTTGCATTGGATGAGGGCCCGCCAAGCGGCGCCCAATTACACGCGCGCGCGGGAGACGGGGCTGCGACGGAACGCGCTTCCCCTTCGCGCACGCGGGCGGAGCAGCTGGCAAATTAATGCTTTACTTCTAATTTCTGCAGCCTCTACAATGCTATAGTGCTCGAGAATCTTAGAGTTGAATACATAATGTAACGTAAGGAGCGTTAATTTAATACAATATGTAATAAGCTGGATATCTGATGACAATGGTTCTCAATGACAGGTTTGTTCTAGAAAGTTTTCGTCGCGTGTTTTTTTTTTTTTTCTTATTAGACCCAGTTGATGCTTGAGATGTAATGATGATTCCATTAAAAACTGGTTAAAGTAATCGTGTCTCGTAGACGCCGTCCTGGCTGCGGAAGCTGTCGTCGTGGAGGCTTTCGGCCGGAGCGCGCGCGGGGTGCCGGCCTTTGCAAAGGAGCGCAGCGCGGGTGAATTTTTCACGCGGGGCGTTATTGGGGCGGAATTGCGCCTGCGCTGCGGGGGCTGGCTGAGCTGCTTCCTTTCTCGCCGCGACATGCCAAGTGATGAGCGCTTGCGTTTGTCTTGGGCCGCCTAACGCCCTCCCGCCGCCGGCCACCGTTTCCCTCGCCAACGCGCCCCCGGTTTCCGTCCCCGCCCCGCCCGCCCCGGCCCCGCCCCGCCCCGCCCCGCCCCGCTCCGCCCCGCTCCGCACAGCTGGCTTCCTGGCACGCCGCGCCCCGCAAGGTAACCCGTCGGGAACTTCCATTTGTCATCATCATCCACAAGGGTTAAACTGGAGTCCGGTCTCTTCCGATTTCCTACTCGATTGTCGACTTCTCCTTGAGCGTTTAATGCACACTTACTATGCAGTTTGGTGGCATCGTCGGTCGGTGTTTTCTTGCCGATATTAGGGTAAGAGGAAACCATTTGTCGGTAGATTGTTGCGTGTGTTTGCTTGTAAATAGTATTGTTTACTGTGTCGACCGTAGTTGTCAGGTGAACAGGCTTCTTTTACTTTATTAGGACAATTTTCTCGCTTTTCCATTTGTCGCCCCAAGTGACAACCTTTCTTGCACTTCGGGTGGCGCAGCTTGTGCGGCTCTGTTTGACAAGATTTACCAACGGCTGTTGCTCGTAGGGGTCATTTGAAGAAATGCTTTATATCGGTGAATTTTTGTTTGTCCTATTTTTCCTCAACGTTAATGCCTTTGTATTGATTCTGTCGTTATTTGCTGACCTCGTTCCTCTTCGTCGATATTGAGAAATATTCGTCAGGTCTTTCTGTCCTAGTGTTTTTATGAAGGCATTTCTTTTCTCTGTGTTACTCGATCATTTTGTCATTAGTTGCATTTGCCATTAGTTAGTTCATGTACCCAGTATTGATGTTCTTTATTGACATGGAAATGGGCTTTGATATCATTCGTACGTTAATATTTTATTAAGTTCTATTCAATTTTGGTCAAACGTAGTAAAACATAAGATAACAAAACGCGTCGCATTTCCTTGAGTGCCCGATGAAAATATTTACTGACAACGATTTCGAGCATCGTGCGAGATGCTCATGGTGCCTTCTACTGCGCTTGTTTCTCTGTTCTTTTTTTCTTTTTTTGCAAAATATCTAAGCCGCCCAGATCGTTAGTTTAGTCGAAAACTGTTTATTATTGTCGGTAACTCTCATACAGTTAGCAGAACATTATTCATAAATATTTTCTTGAAATTCTATGGACGCACTATGGAATTTAAAAAATGTTATTGTAATAATTATTTCATGATTACATTAATGACAGCGGTAAATTTGCCTTTCATTTGTTTACAAGTCTAGTAACGCTGTTTCAGAAAATTACAAATTGATGTTGCTGAAACTAAGTATTTTCTCGTTCGGGTGGCGGAAAAAGCATCATTCCAACGAATGTAATTAAACTTCATAAAAAAGTACAAAATAATAGCCGCGTAGTAAGAAGATTGTGCCTTTTCAGATACTCTTTTGTATGTACTTGTTGCAAGGCAGAAAATCTAATATTGTAGTATTTTCCTCTCTTGTATGACGGGCCCATTTCCGCGCTTGTGTCGCAGGCTCTGTCGGTGTAGCCTTGAGGTGCACAATACCTCGCGGCAAATCTGCCTCCGCCGCCTCTTTTGTTGCCGGATGTCGCGGAGAAATTCGCCTTACAGTGCACTTACTTGAAAAGGGGAAGCCTGAAATTTCACATCCTGTTTTCTCATGGTTTATTGTCTCGAAAATTTCTTGTTTTGAGGAAATGAATTTACTCGTGTATCGGTTTTTAATCTTCGTTTGTGTGTCGTAGAATTTTTTCAAGAGAGGTTCCTTCCACAAAACTGACTAGAAAAAAATGTTTCTTGCTGTGCGAGTAGAAGTTCCATGATATATTTTTGTAAATAATAATTTTGAGTCTTCAGAAAAACATTTTGCCTTAGTAGGAAGGTAAAATTGTAAATCTTAGTACTTTGCCCTTGCCTTCGCAGTAATATTTGCGTCTATATTACAAATTTCCAGTGCTCGCAGGAATTCGAATAAAACAGTGCTGCTTTCGGCCTTTTGAGTGGTGTGTACGATTTTGTTAGATACCAAGGAACTCGGTGAAAATTGAAAAACATCTATATTAGCCTACACATTTCCAAAGCGCACGGAAATTGAAAGAAAACTATGCAGCCGGTTATGTGAGATTTGTCTGTAGTTTTGTTAGATACCCAGAAACTCGGAAGAAAATACAAAAAAAAAAATGTTTTGGTTTTGACGAAAAAAAATGCAAATATTTGTTTGTGTTATTCCACTTATTCTCCTGCGCGTACTGACTGAAATATCTCATTCAGTGCGTCACTGCCTACAATACAGCTGACGAAGAAAGAAGCTTCAGTATTCACGTGTCCCGTTTCAGAACAATCGATTTTTGCTGTTCCTGGGCCGCAATTTCAACACACTCGACAACAGCATTTTTGGTGCTGCAGGCATCTAGTTGTGTTGTAATAACCTGTCAGTTTTAATTGAATTTCCTATACTTAAAAAAACTCTCGTTATCCGTACAATCTAGACCGAGAGATGCAGCTCAGTGCATCAACTGATGTGACTGCAGTGCCTCTGACCTGGAGGTCCTAGGTTCGCGTCATGACAGTGGCAAGATTTTCGACATCAGCTAGGTCAAATTCGGTCGCTGTCTGGGGGAGAATCCTAGAGGCCAGTTACTGTTATCGATAGTTTTTCGTAGTTTCATCGATCAAAACCAGGAGAATGCCGTAGCAGTACCTTAACAAACGGGCCACGGACCGCGCGCGATCTTTTCTTCCTCATCCATGTCCTATATTCACTTCTTACTTACACTTACATGCGCTACACTATCACATATGCCGGGAGACCGTCGGGACTTTAGAGCTTGTCCCGGTCGGGCCTGTGCTTGATAGATGGGAGGTACTTGGTACTCGGTGGGAGATACTTGGTTGATGTAACCCCAAGTCTAGCCGACGGTAGGTCGTTGCCGGATCTCGCCATCCAGCGGAGGAAGACCACCGCCACCGCCACCTCCTAGAAACGACAACAATCACTATACTTACGGGACGAATGACCTCTAGTTGACGCGCCGGGAATCATTTACAACCAACTAACCAACCGAACTAATCTGGAGCTTAAGGATACTTAACCTTGTGTTTTCGGTGGTTTACAACTGATTTTTCATTTCATTGTTATATTCCTAGAGCAGAAATTGGGAAGATAAAGCAGAAAAAATTTAAGTTCTGCAAAAAAAAATCTTCACTGCGCTGCACGTTCATTAAGCATAAAATGTTCCCCCAGAACGATTTTATTTTATCTACCCTACACGAGGGAACCGACGATAACTCAGGCTAATTATCTCCCGATCTCGTTCCGCAGCTACGTTTTCATGTCCCCTTTCTCCTCTCGCCCGAAGAGCCCGTATTCTTGTCGACATCTCCTCTCGCAGGACACTCCCAACTTCGCGCACGGCGGCATATCATTAGTGCGTCGTCGAGTGTTTTAGCCTGTGTATCGACCGGCCCCTGCTGCTCACGCAACCCGCGAAACTCGGGATTCATTGAACGTCCGCGGGTATTTGAGGCGCGCCGGCGTAAGTTCTTAACTCTTTGTGAGTTGGCTTCGTTCTTTTGCGTCGTTTGGGCCGCGCCGACCGCACCGGGGGCGGGGGCCGGGAACGGCGAGCGCCGGCGGAGGTCGCGCAATTGCGGGACGGGTCAGGAAGCGTGGCCCGTGCAAATTGCTTCCAACGGAAACGATGGCTGTTGAAACGCGGGCTCCACTAGAACAGCAAGGTCGGGAAGAAGTAATGAGTTGCGGTTAGGTTATAAGACCAGAAGAAGCATGCTCCAGTTTTTAGTCAACTGTAAAAAATCTTTATTTATTATTTTATACTACGTTACGAATGTTAACTCTAATTTAAAAAAATATGTAAACACGTTGTAATGAAACCCTTTTCCTCCTCATTTCTTTCGTAATAGTCAGCGAACAGAAGCATTGCTCAATACTTTCATTGTCCGATTTTTACAAAAAAATGTTTAAACGTTTATAAAATAACATCTGATCATATTTGTAATATTTGAGCGAAAAATGATATTTCAGCACAGTAAAGGGTTGACAGGTGTTGAGTGTTTGTTTGTTGCCGGGGATTCGCTTCACCGGCATAAGCTCTCCGCCGACCAGTATTTAAGTAGATGACAAAATGTCCTGATTTCCTTTCTCCATTTCTCTAGATGAAAGTGATTCAGACGACAAAAATATTCTTTTGTGTAAAATGTTTACTTATTAACTGACTGCCCATCACTAATTGCAAAATGCTTACGATAGTTATAAAAATGCTCATCACTATATTTTCTGCCTTATTTTAGTTTCACATTTTATAAAATGTAAAGAATAATTTCCAACTTTTTAACTTACTACCCTCATAAATGTACATATATGTAGTAATTCATTTCCCAACTATGAATTTTCTATTGTTAAAATAACAATTTTACATTATTTAAAACATATTGGTTGTCCTTAAAGTGCCCATAACTGGGTGCTCTACCGTAGTATGACTTTTGAAAATTTAAATTTCAACATTCTGAATTACTGGTCTAGGAGAGACTTACCCCTGCGCGCCGCTGCACGTCACGTTTTGAAACCGCGCTGCTCCGACATGATCGTCGTTTTTCTGGCCCCAATTTTCATAATTTAAAACTTGGCGTTTTCTTGTCGTATATATTAATAAAATCGAAGTCGTTTCTTGTGAAGCATAGAATGTAGTGTATCATTACTCTCTAACATGCTGAATTTTCCAGCTGTCCTCAATTTACAGATATGCACTCTCCAAATGTAGTTCATTACAGGATCGTTGGTCAGCAAAATACCTAAGATGATGTTGGATGAAAACAATTTCCAAAATATGTTTAAGCGTTTACTCGGTTGGAGTGAATTACCGTGTTTGTAGGTGTTCTATGTTATTTGAAGTTCTAAAATATTTTATTTGGTTTTACACAAGGACATCGAATTTCCATTATTCTGAAAAGAATACCGAATAACATTGTTGTTAATTATTGCAGCAAAAATACATTTATTAAAAGAAAAATATTGTTATTTTAATTTAAAGACAATATAATATTTTCTGTAATGAAGGTATAAACGACGGCAACGCTTTGTTGATATATTTAGCTGTCCAAGAATCTGGGTTTTACTTTTGAGGAACATTCTATGACGCCGCTGGGTATGTCGGGTATCTCGACAAAAACCAATAGCTACAGCCTCTCATAAAATGTTACATTCCAATGATGCCATTAATTTGAGTGAACTGTGACATTTCGCTTTAACGATAGTGGATAGCAGTGTCTGATGAGGAAGTCATCGAGTGAACGCGCAGCTTTCTTTGAGTTTCGTTCTCTGTTACAGTTGGCGTTGTATTGGAGTATTGAAATACCGTGCCAAAACGCCGCATGGCGTGTGCGGTAAAGCATGAATTCGCCCTCTTTCGGCTGTCAGCCAGGTTTTGGGCGGAGTCCCGAAATGTTTGACGATTGTGCGACCAAAACACGGTCACGGATGAATTGGTTTGCGAAAGTTGCTGTCATATATGCGATCATAGGCACTGATCGCTGTTAAAAGAAGGTTTTGTGCAAACGTATTATGCTAACATTGCAAAACATTTTTGACAATGGTTCACATAATGTTAAAAAATTGGGCTAATTTTTTGTCAGGATGAGAGTCATAGATCTAGAAGATTAAATTAAATTGTATAAAGTTAAATAATTATAAATATTTTTTAAAGTATGATTTTTATGCACGATCCTTTTTTTATATGTATTTAGTTAAGGTATATATAAGTTTAGTTAATAGCACTTGTGTTGTATGAAGTACTTATCTTGTTTGTAGACTTATGGTAGTTCATAAGTTAATAGCACTTTCCCAACTAATACTGTAAACGAAGATGAAGAATAAACCAAAATTTAGATCAAGGGCTATAGATATTTCGCTACCGGCAAAGAAAAAAATACCATTACTGTGTTCAATATAGCGTTTAATTGCATAAAACATCATGCGACGAATAATCTCTCAATGTGTACGTAATATATATTACGGTTAATGTGTTGCGTGTGCCATTAGACATACTCTTCCTCATGTGCATTTTGGTTTTTTTACGTACTTCCTAATATGTAAACGAATTGATTCAGTTTCATGCCTTCTGGTGTACTTCGCGACTGTGGGGCTGATCTAGATGAATGAAGATTTAGTTGAATTATTAAGAAGCAAAGGTTGTAAACTGGATTCCTCCACTTTATACTTATGGGGGTGTTCTCAATGCCATGTGTTACAACATCGCTTGCAGTGCACTCTGCACGTGAGAAATGGGAATGAGCATTTCTGGAATTCAAAGCGTAAAAGAGTATTTGAATCGTTTGAATATGAAATTTTTCTAATATTTTACACAAGTATTATTATTATTATTATTATTATTATTATTATTATTATTATTATTACTATTATTATTATTATTACTATTATTATTATTATAGTAGAATATCGGACCTTCTGAACTAGTTTAGAATAATTAATGGCATGACGACAGTGTCGCAATCCGGCATCGCTAGCCGAATTGCTTAACTACGCTCCGTGAAGTCACGGAGGTTAAGCAACTACAGACATCGCGGATTCCTTGATGGGTGACAGTCTGGGAACCACGACTGTTACGAATTTAATGGCGCCGGTCCTCTAAAATAATAATGAATAAAGTGTGACTCGACTGACGAGGACTGAGTTGCAGGATTATTCCACAACACGTTCGACACCACGTGGTTATATAGAACGTTGTTACGAATAATTTTAACAGAAATTTTAAAAAAAATTGAAAGTGATAGATTTGTTTGAAAATTAATCATCTTCACAATCAAATATATTTTTTAATAAACGGTCTTTTTTTTAAATAGTAAATTGTTGATACACTTTTAAAATAGAGCTAAAACGTTATAAACGTTTGTGGATTAAAATATATTTCTCGTCGGTATATATCATCACCAATACGCTAGTTTCGCGACATTGGGGATTTGGACTGTCGCGTTGCGGGGCCGTTCCCCTGCCCTCTCTCGCGCGGACGCGCCTCGTGGAGGCTTTCAGAACGCTTCAGATGCGGCGGGGGAAAGTGGGCTGTGAAATGTTCATCCGGCGATGTTTGTTGGGTGGAATTCGCATGTGTGTTTTTTAATGCGCGTGAATTTTTTCAATAATGTTTTTATCTCATTTTTAGTATTTCATTATGTCGATGAATGATCATATATTCGATGGATTTAATGTTTGTGCCGTACACTTTTTTTCTCGTTATTTTCGTAATTAAAATTTCGAAGGAGGCCGGGGTTATTTTCGACCAGTTTTTCAAAAATAAATTTTATACGTGTCTGGTAAACCGTCTCGTAAGTTAAATCGTACGTATACTCACTTGACATTAATTTGTAGAGAGATAGGTTTTCTAGAAACGAGGCTTTTAAAGGAAGGATTGGGAATATACAAGCTTGCTTTGCGGATTATATGTCATCTCCCTTCTATGTCGTGTTGCCGTGGTGGTGCATTAAGGAACACCGTGATGAGTTACACAGGGGAGGGGGAACATCCTAGAGCGCGAGCTATAACTATGTGTCAGTGCCTTTGATGCTACGCCCAGGCCACGCACACGTTGCACATTACGTACCAGCACTGCGCGTCATACACTATCTTTCGGGCGCGAGCGCCGAATGTACGCTGTTGCTAGGAGGAGCGTTTCTACTGCCCGTGCCGCCTCCGCGATTCTCGTTTCGGCCCGGAAGTGTGCCTTGATTTCGAAACGACTTCCCCTGCACACAGAACGCCGGCCGGCCATGCTCGTTCTGCCGCGCGAAACCTCCGCTGCGTTGCAGCGTTTCGTGCCAAGCCTTTTATCGTGCGACGTCCTTGCCGCCGACGCCACCTCCGCCGGCCATTACTCTCCCTTCGCACGCACGTCTCGATGCGTGCCCCGTCACGAAAGCTCTCAATTACGCGCCGGCGTCAGTAATGAAAACGAAAGGTGGGAATTAATACGTAAGAACAATTCAGACCCCCCCCCCCCACTTCACTGTTTTATTCGCCCCGCGGCCTTCGCCCAGCTCTCGCCCGCGATCAAAACGGCTTTACGTGCGATATGGAGCGGACGGTCGTAATCTCTGGGACGGATCGTAAAGGATATGCAGATGGACTTGGGGAGTGGCACGGCAGACGCGATTTCTTCGTATTCCGATCGAGAGAGCACGCTCGAAGGTAAGAACTTCGTGGTCGTTTTTCGGCGGTCCCATGATACTGTCAAACGAGTAAGTACATAGATGGTCCTTACGATACCTCACACGTCAACTCGGAAGGTTACATGTATCTTCAGGTGTTACCGCTAGTAATTTCGGGCGAAAATACACTGTGTACAGACACCTTTTTGTGTTCTGGAAACCTTCGAATACATACACGAGAAACAGGGAGTTAAGTGGATTGTTTCAAGCTACGTTATTGATTCTCGAATACGTACCAAAACACATAATTATCGACTTTTATCGAACACAAGATCATCTTCGTAATTTTCTTTCATTAAGGTTCCTATTTTCGTAATACTGCAGAATTTACAATGACAGCAAACTCAGATAACACGAACCGTATTTTTTGGTGTGTAACCACCGGGAAATTATGAGCGGACCAGTTCACAAGTGATAAAAAAGCTGTGTGTGGGCAATTGCGCAGTATTGTTGGTCCGCGCTGCTCGAGCGCGGTGGGTCGCGTGGGAGATTCCTCAGTGAAAGTGGGTGAGAAGCAGGGGGGGGGGCGCAGGGCGCGGAGAGCAGATCGCGAGCGAGATGGCCGAGATAGGCGTGGCGCCCCGCTTTACGAACCCACGGCCGCGGGGCGTGGCGGGGTGGGGGCGGAGGCCTGAAGTAAGTACCCGCGCAACCGCGCGCGGGAATACGCCGAGAGGTGCTCTCGTTAGATGTGTGCCACGCTGCCGGCGTATTGTATGAGCGACGATGCCGGAGATTTCAAGTTGCCCGAGATTTTAAGTCGTATCACGTCCTATGGAGTATAGTACACTAGCAGCGTGTCAGTTAGTTATCGTTTTATTTTGTTATTTTATTTTACCAGATCATTGATAAACAGCGAAAATTATAATTATTCCTTTTACATTGCGATCGGGATTGTAATTGTGATGTCATCGCGGATATGGTATCTCAAGTAAGAGGGAAATTCAAATATCCGCAATAAACGTCCCACAAACACGATTTGTCATAAATCGGCATTTCACTCGCTGAAGTGTAAGCGAGTCGTGATTGCTACTGAAGGCTAATTCGTGGTATTGTGATTACGATTGTCTCCACTTTTTCTTACATTCGAAACCTAAACCAGGTAATTGATTGTAAAGTGTGGCTGCAGGAATTTTACACAATCACTGCAATTACATTTGCCGTATATCAACCCTGTGATATTGCAGATAGTCGAATGTGGTGAATATTCAACAATTAGTAAAATTATGACGCGGGTGACTAGTCATTTCTGAGCGTGTGATCAAAGGCTTTTACCAGCGAAAACTTGTGCCGAACTGTTCGTCATTAATACAATAATGCAAATACTAGTATGAAAATTGGAAGTGGGTGTAGAAATGTCATTGCGAGCGATGCAAATAAACTCGTGCTCTATTTGGTTGGTGTTAACGTTGTGACATCCACTGTGAGGTTTTCAACGAGAAATCTGCGTCACCGACCTTTGTTTTATCTTTATATAGGATAATACAGTAAAATGTTTGCAAGTAATGTGCGCCTAGCGTGCGATCAACATCCATAAAATCCCTAAATAAATTGTCAATATCGATGTCCTGCATGTGTTTCATATTGCTGCCTGTTTTATTCGTTTTCCCACTCCGCAGAGGGAAATAGATAACATTTTCTTTGCGTTATTCTCTTTACGTATATACAAAACGCTCCTAGAGTTATTATTAATCACAGCTATACCTTAAATACATATCGTCAAATTAGAGAAGTCCTTATTTTATAAATTGAGAAAATCAAATGGCAGTAAAGCCATTTTCAAATTAAGGTGTCCCTGCAAGTAGCGCATTAATGTAAAAAAAATCATAACTAGTTGTATGCTAGCTGCATGAGTTGTATTTGGAGGTTGGAAGTGTAGGAATATTTTCATCTGCAAAACCTTTTACAAGTTTAGAATAATTAATCACCAGTGAAAGGATGATCGAATTGTGTAAAAATTGTTTATGGTGTTTATTTATTGACTAAGGTATTAGTAAGAAATGTTCCATTCATGAAACCATTACATGGAAGGTTTTATCAGTTAAGAAATACTATTTTACAATTCATCATTTTCTATATATTGTGCTTCACAATTGGTCTGTCGAAAAACGCGGACGTAATATCGAACTGCCCGCAGTCGAGAACATGCTTCCTTTTCTCACGCACATATAAAGTAACACTGTTAATTACTACTACTTCAAACACATCATATATTCACGTTTTTCAATCTTGCAGCGTATTTCATTTGATCTATTATTAGAAACGACTTACTTATAATACATATAAGTGTTACAATATGTAATCAAATGGCAATTTTCCTATTTGTATAAATAAAAAATTCAACTACTTAATAATCCCACTAAATACGATACTATTCCTTAATGATATTTCAAGGTCGTCATACCATTGAATGGCGTTTTTGTTATGCTGGTTGCAGGACCTAGTCGCAGGCGAGAGGGGTTCCTGTCTAGTACCGACTGAAACCATAGCTTTTCTTTATTATATCCTTATAGCTGTTTTGGCCAAACCTGAGATGGATAGTTTGGTAGAGGGTTGATGATTTCGTTTGAATGTCGATCCGGCGATGGGAGATTGAGGGGCTGGACAAACGAGGCACGTATATATATATATATATATGCGTGTGTGTGTGTGTGTGTGTGAGGTGGAGGACGTAAGGTCTTAAGGAAAATATTTTTGTTACTGTTTTTGACGGGTTTATTTTAATTTATTTTTTGTCAGCCCAGTTGTCGCTTTGATGTATGTATAATTGAGGTTTGATTTTTATTGAATTTATGGTGGGACCTGATGAATATATAACCGTGTCATCTGCAAATTGGGCGGATTTTTTGACTATGTTTCGGTAGGTCGGCTACGTAAAAGTTATAAAGAGCAGGAGATAACGGGGAGCCTTGGAGAAGGCGGAAATTGTCGTAGTGAGCTTCATAAACGCTAATTATGCATATTTCAAAACAACGGCAACGTGATACGATCTCGTTTTGTAATTATCCATTTGCTTAAATGAATGTTCTGTAAATAGAGACGTCGTAGAAAAAGAATTTGCACAATCGTTCCTATGAAACTTGCGCGCTAATCATGTTTTTTCTACGAGTATAATTACCTCCTTCGCGCAGATAAATATTGTTTGACGCCACAGAGAAATGACATCATCCACATTGTGTTTGGTCCCGTCTGGAAGTTCGACTAAAGACGACCGCTTTCCGTAATGAAGGTACCCGTGCCGGTGCCTCTGTTCACGTCCCTCACGTTATGCGCGGGGTACTTTCATGTGCTGGAGATACCCCTGACCGTGCCACGGGGCCTCGACGGTCCTTCACGTGCCTGTGACTTGGCAACGTCGGTGGTGTTGAGAAGCAATAGCGAGTGACTCGTAATTCGCTCAAGGCTGTCGTGTGCATTTTCCCTCTCTCGTCCGTCTAGGCAGTAGCACGCTCGCCAGCCACGTAGTAGGAGTGTGTCTACAGAGGCCGCTTGCTTCGCGAGCCCGTCGTGTAATTGACATTCGCGTGCTGAGAGTACTCCACACTCACACGTCTTACAAACGTGTTATAGTCTTTGAACAGGAGTCCGTCCATCCCTGTGCAAATAGAGGGGGAGCGTTTGTTCTGGGGAAAAGTGCGTGTACCGAGCTCATCTGGGCAAACTCTCCTGAACTTGTTGCTACGGAAGGGAATGGCGAGGTACGCACGGATATTTATAGCTCGCCAGCAGGTTTACTGCCTGTTTTCTTTGTAACATAAGAAATAATATTGGTCGACATCTTCGAGTTTGTAAGGACGCTATCGTATGCGACAGAAGCATTTGGGTGTGCTCTGTAGATTTTTGATGTAGCTGTTTATAGAGTACTATATATGTATATTTGGTGTGTTAAGTGCGTTTTACTTTCCCGTATATGTACGTATACAAGCGGAGTAATATACGTAGAATAGGAAAAACGTCTGTACGTCCGTCTGGTTTTATTTGTTACAGATTAACCGAGTATTCTCTATTTTAAAGAAAACGAACTAGCAAAATTTCGAATTTCAAAAGGTGACTTAAATTTTAACTAACTTGTGAATTAGTGATTATCAAAACGTATCAATTTTTGACAACGTATCTTAATTTCCTTCGTTAATTACTGTGTAATTTTGTAACTAAATAATTTACAGTTTTCTGCGTCAGATATGAAAACAAGATTAGTAATTTCAAATTTTACAAGGACAGTAAAATGAACTTTTTTAATATGTGTTTCCAATTTTGCTGTAGGATATATTATTACATTTTCAGTGAAAAATTCTTAACGTGTTTAAAAGATTTTTCAATCGATTTTCAAGGAAATGTAGGAATTTTACCTCTTTTTAGAGGTAATGGAAAATGAATTTGTGATGATCAGATTGGGTTCGTTGTGGACACTGGATGTTCCTTGCAAGGTTTACGAAATGTTCCGTAAAATATACTCGCTGTAAAAGTGATAGAAACCAATCAGGTACTTATTCGCATGCGCCTCTACATCATGTATCGAATTGCAAAAACAGCATTTCGATGTCCTAAACGGCACGAAAAATATTTGGGATCCTAGGAGTTACTGAATCACATTTTTGCGAGGACATATCTAGTATCGATAACCCGTTTAGCAGATATAGACATAAAGAACTAAAAGTTTATATTTCTCTGCCCTGTGAGCTAAGTCACATCCAAAAACTCCTAAATACGGTCATGACATTCATTTGTAAATTAGCAATACGAGGATATTGCAAACACAAAGTAACTAGTTATATAAACATAGTAGTAAATATTCAAATAATGAAACAGAATAGAACATTATGCTGTGATATGCTATGTAATATTTTGTGTATTGATAATACGGTCCTACTTCGAATTAGTTTTCATATTTTGAGCCTATCGTATCATCTGAAGCTACTACCAAAAGAATTCTAGGTACCCGAAAAGATTAGATCGTTGCATCGTTCTCCGTTCTTCCTCATCCCAATTCTTTCACCATTCAGTTCTAAGGTTTGGTATTCTGCTTATCTGTTTAAATTCAGAAAGAACGTATTGAAGCGTTCCGCGCAAATGGGTATGTGCGATTTCGAGGCGGAGGCCCCGAGAGAGCAGCGTGTACGGCCGCGTCCGCGAACGGTCGTTAGCTGCGCCGCTCACAACGTCCGCGGGGAGCGCGGCGGCGGCGGCGGCGGCGCGCTTTCGTCGAGTCACGCGCGCGGGATCCGGCGCCCCCGGGGAAGCGTAAGGAGAGCGCTCGCGAGCGCTCGCGAGCGCCGGCGAGGGCGAAAGTGCAGTTGCAGCGGTCGAGTCGGGAATGGCGGGCGTGGGCGGTGGATGTATTGGCTGTGAGGACGTGGGTGGAGAGACAGCGGGCGAGTCGGGAGGTGCAGGTTGTGAAAGCGGAGCCGAGAGAGGTACTCGTAGTTGCTCCGAAGTTGCAGTCGTTGTCACAGATGGATCGAAAATCGCGGTAGTGATCGGCGGGAGCGGACAAGGGAAGGAATGCGGAGGGGGGCGGGGGCCTTGAAGTCAAAGCAACGTGAGCATCTGTGCTGGCAATTGTGTCTGAGGGCAGGCGACGGGTGTGGGAATCGAAGGGAGAGTGTTGTCGGCGCTGTTGAAGGGCGTTGGGGACGGTTTTTGAGGTGCGAAGAAGGAAGAAGTAGGTTAGGCCGCGTGTGGAGTTGCCGGTCTCGAAGATCGAAAGCGGACGTAGAAGTGGAAGCGATGGACTCTTAACGCAGTAACGACTGTGCGGGACTGCAGATGGGGTCGGTTACCGCAGAAGTGGCCAGAGTGTAAAGTGGGGACGGTGGAGGGTGAGGTCTGCAATCGCGTCTCAGCGCAGGTAATGAGAGTGGAATTAGATGTTGGAATGTCGCTGTCGTTGGCGTGTCGTTTGTTGAATGTCGAAGCCGCGGGAGGGGGCAGGAAGAGTTTTGACGGAGCGTAAAGTGCGGACGTCACAGTGGCCGGGGCGGGTGGAGAGCGCGGACGGCGCTGGTGGGGCCAGGCTGGCGGAGCGGGAGTGAACGCTGCTGTGCCTCCTCCTCCTATGGCGTTCTCTAGTGACTGGAGTCGAGGCGCTCTCTCTGACGTCGCTGGCCAAGCTCAAATTGGGACTGTGGGCACTAAACAAGTGACCGAGGGAGGCCAGTGGGAAATACAATCTGAACACAATCAAATATAATGTGGCAAAATTTTGTCGGAATAGGATGCATACCTGCGTCAATATTAATTTTCTACTTTGGCTCTTCCTGTATGTTAGGCTACCCCAAATATTTTATAGGACCTAGTTTGCGTTTTCTGTTTTACTATAATTTTATATTAATTTAAATAATATAGTCATAGTGGTAAAAATGAACCTGAATTCTTATGTAATAGGGGAAGATGATTCCTTTGGTAGAAAAATATTCCACCCTTAACTAATCACAATATCACCATTTAAATCATTAATATTAATGTTGTTCTTGCAGTTTCTTTCGTTTTTTATTCGTGTACTCTTCTTGACTTTCACATAGCTATCTCCGCAACTACGACGTACAGTATTTTATCCGTATATCGATTTAACAAACTCCTGGTTACTCTTCGCACCTATGCTTTCTGCGGGTAAAACCCGTAAGAATTTTGAATGTAATTTCTAGAACATTTAATAGTAAAAGTAATATTGAGGAACGAAATACGAGGAAAAGTATTACAGTAAACTCATTGACGGACCCAATGTTAAATACTGCTAAATGTTGATCAAGGACTTTCTCAATTATATTATTGGCGAAAATGTATGTCTGTTGAAAAAAAAACTGTGCTTACTCCACAGGCTTAGGTTGGCTCATGGAGGAGATGAATGAAAAGGCCCCACCCTGCGTTACCTTCGGGACTAGAATTGAGAAGGTGTGGTTAACACAATGTTTTTGCCACTTTACCCCTACAATATTTGTCGTTAAATTAGTCTCCTTATTTGATAAGAGGTTGTCTACGTCTGGATCATCTGAATGTATGTCTGT
Organism: Gryllus bimaculatus; assembly: GCA_017312745.1. Taxonomy (NCBI): domain Eukaryota; kingdom Metazoa; phylum Arthropoda; class Insecta; order Orthoptera; family Gryllidae; genus Gryllus; species Gryllus bimaculatus. Next base: position 7,895,387 of record BOPP01000043.1, read on the forward strand.
ATGCGTGTGTGTATGTGTGGCTGAAAATAAAGATAAAATGAATTCCAACCATGAAGCTAAAAAGATGTTTGACAATTATTGATCTATTTTCATATGCTGATGCACATGATATCGGAATATATTCGATACCTTCCTGCCATTGCCCAAGAGCCGTGTCGCCGACTGCAGGGTTCGCCGTCCGACTCCTTAGCCGACTGCGCGCAGCCTTCGCATCGATTGAGATCCGACACCGCGAACAATGAAGGCCGGCGGCGGCCACACTCCCCCCCTCCTCCTCCCCTCACCCCTTCTCCCTCTTCGGTCCCCCCCTCTCTCTCCTCTCCATCTTCTCTCGCCCACCACCCGCACACCGTCGTCTTACAGTGGGTCAGTGGTCAGATAACATGGTCGAAACCTGTGGTATAGCTAGAGTCGGGATGGACAAGTATGCCATGCGTGCAACCTCATGGCAAGCGAATATTTGAGACACGTCTCATGAACCTTTATATTTTGTTCCGTGTGTAGCTCGCAATTTGCGTATTATTGAAGATATGCTTTACATTAATATCTTGTGTAGTAATCCGTGCTCCTCTTCGGGCTACCTCAATAGTATATTGAAAGAACTCTAAATAAATAAATAAAAAAAGTAATAGACTGTTAACAAAGTTTAGACTGGTAACATTTAGCTACAAATTTTACATTTGATGAACAACTTGGATATAAAACTGTGTGTAAATATCCCCCCGTTGAACTGTTTAATTTATTACACGGTATACATTTATGTTTAGACAACTATGCATAATGGTTTTGAAATGAAAAAAAAATAATAAATTTACTTTCAAAGGCTATAAATAATTTTGCTTTCATGTTTCTTTAATTTACGAACTACTGTACGGTGTAATAAGTTTTATTACAGTTAATTATGTGAAATTAGCGTACATTAAAATAATCTTAAAACTGCGTAATGATGGTTTCGTGTCTTTGAAAAGAAATGACGGATATTTCACCGGAAATTTAAAAGGAATAAAATAAACAGCAAGTGCCACGCTTACTCATCTCTGAGCTAGAGTTTTGCGCTTTTCATGTCTCTCGTACTAAAAAGAAAGAAAGAAAAAAACAAACAAACAAAAGGAGAAAAAGTCGACGGCGGAGGCTATGAGGTAAATCAGTTGAAGGTTGGTCGGCAGACAGGATGTTTATGCTGCTAAGAAAGTTCCTGCCAAGAGTTCTTTACTCGAGGGCCAGGCAGTTTCAACGTCTTCATTGACCAGGATGAGTTGTTCATCGTATTGGAAAAGTGCGATTGCGAGGTGAAGGAATCGTTCTCGAAATAAAACGTCACATGTGAACAGGTTCGCATTTATGTGTCTACGTATGCCATTTCAGCGTGACCAGCCTACGCGTATTACGGAACTGCAACTATGCCCCGTGAAAGAGCCATGTGATTAAGGAAATGCTGGATGCGTGTTGTTGGCGCAGGGGAGATTACGGGGACCTGCACCGTGAAACGTGGGCACAAGGCCCGGTAGCCGTACGTTTTATTGCTGTAAATAAGCCATATTCCTGATTTTCCCCATTTTTAACCTGACTATGGGGTATACATTTGAGATATACATTTGGAGAAGAGGCTCTGCAAGCTACCTATAAATGTTTCAACATAAAATCAATTGTTTGTGTTAATTGTATTATCACGTTTATAATTTTATTCTCCTTATGCTTTTTAGTTACTGGTAAAATGCCATACGTGTATAAAAAGGTTTAGTGAAGAAGTAGGCTCAGAAAAGTAGTTGTTTTAGATTTTGCACGCCTGTGATCGCTGAAGTTAATCACGTTTCTCTTAGATTCAAAACAAACAAGCTGTATTTCCAAACAACTAGTTTATTATGCACTAAAGTACAAACATGCCTTTTGTACATCCAAGTCGAAGTTAAATCAATTGTTACGCGTCAGTTATTGAAAATTTCAAATGTCGAAGCAAAATGAGTCCCAAGATGAAATGAGTAGAATGATGCGTACTGAGAAACGCTTTTCTTCACGTACTAATAAACATCATGACATATATTCAAGAAATATTGTTTTATGAAGCCAAAACTATACCAAAAAAAAATATGATTATCCTAACTTTAAATTCTTCCTCCATTGGTAAAATAATTGTAAGTAAAAAAAAAAAGATCTCACCTGAATTAGATGTAGCCAGAAACTCCTGTGACAATTATATATAATTTGTAATATCTGATGCATTGTACTAGACTTAACTTTACCCGTGATAGATAATTGTGAACATATCCAATGATCACAACCGCAGCGATGCGAATCAGAAAATTGAAACAATGTTTCTGGAATTCCTGACCCAAATGTTAATCATTCACTTAATCCAATCAGCAAGATAAAGATAAATGGAAGAAAGTTGCCATACGAATTCCACAAAAGAAACAAACTTTTCTCCAATTGCGGCTTGAAGAAATGGACAAGGCAGAATGTAGTTGAACCTCTTGGAAAAACGACTTTGATAAAACGCTAAAAAAAGTTTGTTTTTTTAATAGGAACACTTATTTGAGCACCAAATGATATTATGTTCAGTAGGTATGTTTGTTCATTTTCATGTGACTTACATACAATATTAAATCAACTATATATACCAAGTTCATTGTGTGTCGAGAATTCCTGTCATTATTGAGTATAAAATCCAAAACAGATTATTTTAACATGGAAGGGAAGCGAGTAAGAGCTAAATAAATCTTCATGGGGTTTAAGTTACCACAATGGAAAATTTCACATTTCATTGGTATTTTTTTGAACATTTTTACTTTATTTCCATTTCAAATAAGTAGTTGCTCACACCAACATTTCATGAGATGTTTCATGCAAAATTATTTGTGGATGCATGCTGCACTTTTTAGAACTTTCAGAGATCTGGTGTGATGAAATGAGGCATACGCATTTCGATACTTAATCCGTGCACCAATTTCTTTCCATTTGTTTCCTTGGTTTGCTATTTCACTATTCAATATTAATTGTCGCTTATACCCTTTGGTTCCCATTTTGCTAACCTTCTGTTCATCATCGTGTCTGTATACAGAGGTATTTTACTCGGATATCTTCATTGAAATGCATCTTTTGTCGAATTAAGATGCATGTCGATCTCAGATGCATCTTTTGTCGTATTATAGACGATAGTATTTCGAATAGTCTATTAAGCCATGTGGTTGGTATTCTTCACTTTTATTCCGAATTCATTTTTGGGGGCTTTCATGTGTGTGATTCTTGAGTGATAAACATGTGTACATCTGAGGGATTATTGAGATGTTCTGTATTATATTATCTTGTGGTGGTTAAATTGCAATGAGGTGTTTCTACTAGACGTTGTGTACACTATCAGGGCCCTGCGTCTTCCCAATTGTTTTATCTCTTCCATGTTTGACTTACTCCTTGAGGGGTTATACTCGTAGTTGGATTTGGAGATTTAGTCAGATATTGCTGTACAACCTCTTCTTCGCCGAGAATATTTGGAATGCGGTGATCTCCGTCCCTTCTCCCGTTGTATTCAACTGAGTTCCGTTGGTATCCTTGGATTACTACGGCAGTGGTCACAGAGGGCACGACGGGGAAGCGGGCTTGACGATTCCCTATTACTACATGTTGAAAATACGATTAACAGAAATTATATTTCGACGCGTGGCACGTTGTCAACCATGTCATATAAACCCCGCTTTGATTTTATGGCGTCTACGAAGACGATCAATCGGAGACGCTCCGTAAATGAACCGCACTTTTCTCCGGTCGGCGTGGCGTCCCCCCTTTGGGAAAAAAAAAAAAAAAAGGCCCCAAACTTGGCCCCCCCGGGCCCCGGGGCGGGGGCCCGGGGGGGCCCGCCCTTTTTTTTTTGGCGGGGCCTGGCCCGGGGGGGGGGGCGGTTTCCCCCCCGGTAACTTTCACGCTCGGCAGGAATGGCGCCGCGGCGCTCCGCTGCCTTTCACGCCGCCGTCGCGCTCCCGAAGCGCCCCACGCCGCATCTGCCCGTCGCCCGCGCATCCCCGCCCCGCCCCGCTCCACTCCACCGTCCCCGCCCCGCCCCGCCGCCCGCTCCGCGCTCGCCGTTTGTGCAATACTTTCTACGTGCGCGCCGCTTACCCGTAACCGAGGCGGGAGGAAGGCGCGTCCATGAACTAATCAGCCACGCGCCCGCGCACCTTTCGCCTCGGCCGGGCAGACGGCAGACGCGGAGGCGACCGAGTTTCATCCCGTTCCCGTCTGGGGCGTATTTCATGAAAATCTTTGTCAAAATGAATAATTAATAATAATGTATTTGTCAGCATACACGTACTCGTCCCGTTTCACTGAACGTCAGAGGGACATCTAAAAAACATGTGATATTAGAACAATTTTACAGTCCGTGTCACGGTCAGCAATATTGGTTTCCGCAAAGAAAATTGTTGGCTTGAGCTGCCACGCACCTCTTGACGGTGCAGTGTTTTCGTCAGTCGCGAGGCGTCACTGGTTCCACGTTCGAATCCTGCAAAGGGTTGTGTTCGACTACTGTCGTGGAGTTGAAATGAAGTCTCAAAGAGGTTTCACTTACCTTGTTAATTGTGATGCGAATGAAATGTTTGAAATTGGAATGTCGCTGTTGGGGGGTTGAAGTTGTGTGATCGTGCATATCGGAAAAGTACTCGGTGAAAGGCCTTTGCTTTGTGTGTGAGGCTCATTTCTTCATTTACCTCCCCACTGATCGAGGCTGCTCCTTTCACTGGTCCATAACTGGCCTTGAGGAATTTGTTACCCATCCATGTAACGACTTTCTCGCCCATACTTTCACGCCAGTTACGCGAATAGTACTCGAATGTTCCAAAAATTGTACATTACCTTATTTCAAAATAGATCTTTAAGGAATATATTTGATTAAAGAAAAAGTATCTCTATCTTTAATATTTTAGTTGTAGGAAGACCTCCGAAAAAAAATAAAACTTTTGCCATTTTTGAAAAATCGGGGTTTTAAACGAACATGAGACGTGCACCATTCTCTTACACATCCTATGGAACACACACTATGGAACAAAGCAATTAATAAAAAATGTTATAGCCATTTTTTTAATTAGGAAAATGTCCCTAGGCCTTCATGTAAAGTACCCCACAAAATTAAAACATCGATTTGAAAACCAAGGGCCAGGATATCCGCCAGATCGATTGGGGGATATCAATTTTGGAGAAATCGGCTGGACGATTTCGCCGTTAGTATTGTTGACAGACATTTTGTCGTCCTTCGATTTTTCGGTATCAAAGACCCACAAAAAATGGATTCTGACTACACCGCGAGTTAGAGAATCTTTTTATTTTCGTCTAAATTTAGCAACTGGATGTATACACTTTTTCGTTACCAGGGCCGTTTAATGAGAGTTTTCTGTCGAAAGTTTTTTTCGCGCAGCATTACATGACTTTCTTCGGTGTACGCGGTAGCGAGAAAGGAAAAAGTATCGGCAAAATCTGTTGATGCAATACGATAGGATAAATATTTTTGATAAATGGGATAAAAAGTTTTGCCTGCGTTTTGTGTTATTTACACATATTTATATTTTCATATAAAGTACGGTATTTTGGAAAATGTGTGAGCAGTGTTTGCTTTTAAACGTCAGTTGTGTGGCCGGAATGGTTCATTACTGATTTTATGTTATGTACCAGATAAATGATGTTCGCTAAGCCATGAAAAGCTGTTTTTATGATCATGTGGGTTAAGACAACTCTTTTGTTCTCATTTTAGAATACCAACAACACATCAACATCTTCCTAAGCCATTATGAACAGTTGGTCTCTCCGCTCAGGAGACCGTCTCGTACACTCAGTATGACAGCAGCCACTCACTCCCAGCACGGTCATCCCTCAATTGTTTAGTGCCAACTGAGAGACAACTTTCGTTTTCTTGCGATGGTAGTAGCATCGTAAAGAGGAGTGAAAACATCCAGCCATTCAGCTGAGGTTTTGCCCCTGTACTAATTAAAGACTCGTCTAGAACCAGAGGTGATTACGTTCTGTGCCCAGTGGCCGGTGAGGCGAGACATCGCGAAGAGCATTTTACCTGCGGGCGTTGCAGACTGCAGAGCCAACGCGGTCCCCTTCTCTCCCCCTCTCCTGCGCGACTGGAGGCGGCCGGTTCCAGCGGTGGCCGTTCACTGGGAAGACGGAACGAAATCAGTTTAGAGAGCTCTCTGGAGGCGAAAGTCTCATCCTCAAAGGGAAAGAAATTGAAACGTTATTTATTTTTCATTTTTTACCTCTCGTCGTTCTCTTCTCTCATTTTTGTGTCGCAATCTCTGTCCGGTTCCTCGGCAGGCCTCGGGGGAGAGATGTGGGTCCCGATGGTGCTGAGTAATGTATTAAAATTATTTAGCGCTTCCTCGTTGAACTCGTGAACGTCCAGTGGAAAGTGCAACTCACAGGACTGCTGAAAAGCTGAACTTGTTTTTGTGCGAGAGCGGGCGAGTCGTGGGCGTGAGAAGGGAAAAAGAAAAAAGAGGGTGTGGTGGCGGTGGAGGAGGGGGGAGGAGGTGCACAACTCTGTCCTTGACTTCCCTTTACCTCGGGAGGCGTTCGGTGCTCTTTCGATTGTGCGGCTGCAGGCTGATGACAACTGAAATGAAATAGACTACTGTGGCTGTCGGATTCAGCCGATTGGGTTTGCCTTTGTGCCCGGAGTATTCTATCTATTGGCAGAGAGCCTTACACGTGTAGGTCACGAGAGACCAATGCAACACTCTTTCAACTCAGATCAATTTCGTTGCTCCGCTCAGCCAACAGAAATGTACTACCACGTTGTCCTTATTAATAAAGGCTGTAGAGAATGTCATAGTGTAAGTTCAAAACCTCTCTCGTTCACATATTAACAATTTTATTGCTCTTATTGAACCGATCGCTCGCTGCCAAATATGTTTGAGACATTTTAAGACTGTTCGTCAGAAACACACTGTTGATACGCATGTTACCATGATCAAGTTCAGGTTTGTTATACGCTTTGTGGTATAGTCAGTTTGACTTATTGTATAAAACATAATACATGTGTTCTGGATTTTTGAGATGCAAAATTATTCATTTTGCGCTGAATTTCGTTTATTTCTCTTAAATTATTGTTTCAACGAACCTCACGTCAGACATAATTAACATATTAACATTTCATATTAACATTTCTCCTGTTGACGGTATTTGCGTGAATCAGGAAACAGGAACGGCAGGAAATGATGAATATGTCTAGAGAATAATTGTGGGGAAAGGTGCACTAGTAATAATTACAAAATTAATATAGCAAATTATAGTATGACTATATATTGTTGTAAGGTGGGTGAAAATGCAAACAGTAAGGAGGACCGAGTAGGAGTAAGAAAACTACCATAAAACAAGTGAATATCCTCTCTGTAACTTGTGTGACTATGGTGTGGAAATGGACAGCAGGGTTTGCTTCGCTACGGCCGCGGCGTCGGCCACGTCGGGTGACACCGACGCACATCGCTGCCCCGCCTCGGATATTCTCTAACGAGGAACCGCTTTCACGAGCAGAGTCGGAAGAAAAACTGAGTGAGTTTGTCTTGATGAGCCGAGCGAGGGAGCTCCTTGTCCCCCTCCCCCGCGCTGCCACGGGCCCCGTTCTCCTCACCTTTCGCTGTCGAATCCTCCGCGAAAGCATCGGCTTACTCCGCCCAATGGAGTGACTTCTAACGAAGAAGACCTTTGAAAGGGCGTGCAACAACCATCTCGCAGGACGTTCCCGTGAAAGGGAGCTTAAAAACATTATTCTCCTAGGTAACCGCCTGAGTGGCACTTGGGAAGTTGGACGAATGAAAGTGAAGTAAAATAATAACAGACGGTCGAAAGCTTTATATCCAAGCTTGCTCTTCTCTCTAACGAGAGTGGGCGCGTGAATGGTGGACGTTTCCGGGCTTGGGAGGTTTCCTGACGTTAGTATATCGTAAGAGTAACCTTGTGAACTTTCTGTTGACAGTTGACTCGAAGTGTCAGCTTCTTTGTTGTACACATTGTGGTGGAGTAATAACATTTTAAAATTATTCCTTTTTCACAGAACAAGACGTGAACTGCCGATCCCTTGAGGGCGCTATTCCACATTCGTCGTTAATAATTTACGTATATGCCCTATTTCTGGGCGTAACTAGAAATTGGCACGGGGTTAAAGGACATAAATTTAACGTTGAAAACTAGTTTCGAATTAGACAATTTCAATATTTCTATTCTTAATATTACTCTTGAATGTAGCATTCTTGTAAAAAATTCATTCTAGACGTGTCACACAGAATGTTTATGGTATTGTCAGGAAGCTACTTGTAGTGGCGAGTAATGAGGGGTGTAAATTTAATTACAAGGCGGATTTGTATTTTGTATATACGTATACTGTGCAAAATCACTTTAGATAAGCATTCCCTGCACGAAGTAGTCGCGGGTTGGCGCATATATACTACAAACGAATGAAATATTTTCCTCAGATAAGATGGTAGATGGTAGTTATTATCACATTATTCTCCGTCACGGTCCTCTGGAACAAGTTACTGACCGGTCGCTTCCATAGTCTTTAATGTCTAGTTAATGCTTTAGGGAGGGTCAGGCTTGGCAGGTTTTTTCACAACTCTACGGGCGAGAATACGATTTACTGTGGGTGTTCTATGAGGTAATTACGACTTTGATATTTATATTTGATATTATTCTTCAAACTTCTTCTTCTACTTTGTGATTAGTTATCCCTTCATTATCTTTCACATTCTTCTTTTGTCACGAAGGTTACTTAGAAATTAATTTCAAGTTCTTTGAAGATACGTGCATTTGTGACTGCATTTTTTTGACAAAAATTCATTTCAGAGTTGCTTGGCGTGTCCCGATGCAGTGTGCGTTGGAGTGTCCAATTTCCATTTTCGTAGACCATTTGATTGTGTACCTAATTGTACCTTTACATCCATTTTTTTCACTAAAATTCTATGGTGGCACACTTGTTTTACTATCAATGCGTTGACATTTGTAATAACCTTCTTACTTAAATGATTGATTTTGTTACGGAAAAAGCCTCTTCCTTGTATTCTTCACAGCCTCGGTAATATGCTGTTGTATCGATGAAAGCTACTGGGTGAAGAATGCACGACGTTTATTATCTTCAATTTCACGCCACCTAACGTTTACTTTGAGGCACCCTATTTACGAAGAGAGTCTTTCTCATGAGATGTCTGTGATAAGTACTTGAAAGTGATGATGTTGACTCGAAAATGGAAGAACCGTTATTGATTAATACTTGCCTGCGAAGAAGGCGTTTCCAGCAGGTCAAGGCTTTCTTCACAACACGGGTGTCGATCATTACGTAGCTCAAAAGATTTGCTGAAACCCATGAAGTGTAAACAGGTCTACTGGTAGCGAGCTGGATAATACAGGATTTGAAAGCGATTGTATCTATCGTCGGTACCTACAATTTTCACATGTTTTTGGAAGAGTTTTTCGGTAAAACTTACTGTGCTAAGGCGTAGAATTGATGGCGGAAAGCGGTGTCTGCTCACGTTGTAATGCATACGAAGAAAATTTCATTGTAGGTTCGATGGTGATAGTCTAATGAAAAGTATTCCGACGATGTACTCCCCATTACCACTGTATTTGCATGACCAATGGTTTTAATACTAGAAAAGAAATGTTTATTAAAAGTGAACTGATTTGTATTATATTTATTTTTATTATAAATATATTTATTGTATTGATATATAATTTTATTGGAAACATGAGAAAAGTAGAAATTCTATTCTTAAGAGATGTGAGATTCTTTTGTTGTATACTTTCGCGAAAGAATTGGGGATCGAACATCACCGTAGTTTCGATGAGAATACTTTCAACAATATTTACTACATTCATATCAGGACCACTGTTTTTATACAATTAGAGACTATAACAAGCATCCAAAAGGAAAGTGACATTAATTTTAACAACGACATTTAGTGTATTCTTTACCATTTGAATTGTAAGATTCAAAAGAACCTGTAAGCCATAAGTATTGTACTTCAGCTTCTGACTCAATGATCCCTATCTCGATCATGTTTTTGTCCAATTTCCTGACCCTTGCGCAAATGCTGAACTGGCCCCTTGTTTTACTTGTAACTTCAAATTAACATAAACATTAATATAAATTTAACTTCTAATTAACTTCTCCCCATAGCATGTTTAACAGTTTCTGACATAAATAATCATTAAATCAATAAATCAATAAACCAATAAGTCGACAATCAATGAATCGACCAAATAAATCGATAATTTAACTTATCAATACTACGTGGCGCCGTATGCTTCGCAACTTGTTCCGGAAGATATTATTTAAGATAATCTCAATCATATTGCATTGGTTTTCACAGATGTGTACAGTGCTGGATTTGTTTTTGTTTTTTCATCAGTATCTGGACTCGAGTTCCGCTATGTTGTACGTTCGCTCGGACAACGGCTCCTAGGCCGTCGGCGTTCGCATATAGTCTGGAGTCGTACGCGAGCATGCGTGATGCGTTATCATGCACCGCCTCCAGCTCATACGCCGCGCCTCGGCACGTGATCGTTGTGGCCGTCAGCCAGCCTCTTTGTGTGGCCCAGCACCGTCCCGCTGACCGAGCGACCCAGAGCAGCCCCCGCCAGGCGGCGTTGCGAGCGGGGCCGGGCCGGGGCCGGGGCCTTTTATTGCTTGCGAAACGAATCTCTTCTTCCTGTGTTTTGTGTTGCGCATTTTCTGCGGAGGACGGCGACGCCGGTCGCTGGGCGTTTCAATTCAATCGCGGAAAGGCGTCTCACCCCCCTCTCTCTTTCTCGCTCTCTGGCGCGACTATCTATTACTCCAGCAGATTTCACATTGCGCTTTTCAGTGTGAGACCAGTCCCTGATTCCTCGAACTTTGTGATCTATCAAACGATTGAACTGCGCGTTTAGTAGTAAATTGATATTTGTATTCCGGTTAAAGTGTCCTTTGATGATTTCGAAGCAGTTTGAATTGAAAGGCATTCAAAGAACTCCCATTACTTTGGAATCATGATAATAAAACGTACTTATAGTAATATAGTATGGAGCATACATTCGGGAAAATATTAGGATTTCTAGAAAATATCAATTTGTTAAATATATTTGTACAATGTTTATTTTTTCATATGCAAATTAAAATACAATACTGGATTCGAATAATAGACTGGCTGAGTCCAACTCCAAGTCTTCAGTGCCGGTGACTGCAGGAAACTGATTGGGGGTTCGAATCCCGACGGTGGCGGATTTAGCAACCCGAACGGTAGTTTTCCGTGCTTTTTTCGATGAATACCATCGATTGCCGTAGTAGTGTCCTAACAAACTGGTCACGAACCGCGCACGATCTGTCCTTTCTTTTCCTTGTCCTATCCTCCCCCTTCACACACACACACACACACACACACACACACACATACTTTCACCTCACTGCCGCACACGTCGGGAGCTGAGATCTCCTCCCAGCTGGGGCTGTGCTTCGCTGGGGTAGGTACGTCGAAAGGACAAATTCTTGCGCCGACGTTTATGTCAGCGCAGGATCTCATTATCCATCATGGGATAAATGCCACCACTTTTCGCGATAAAACACACACTACACTAACGGTACTAATGACCAAAGCAGTTGACATGTCCGGAAGCAATTACTAATCCAACAAGAGTCTTAATTCAGTGTCGTGGGCTGAATGGATTAGAGGGAAGTGTTGCATCCCCAAGTTATTCGGTGTTTCTAAAATATTTCTGTCAAGGATATTTTTCTATTCGCCCCGATTTACACGTTTCCTTTCGACGAACGTTTTCGGGATGCGCGAAGCAGCTCCCAAAAGCCTCTGCACACATGTCGCGTGCGCTAAAACTGCCGAAATCCTTCGACAAAAGGAAATGTGTAAATCGAATCTAAGTACACCGATTGATTTTTCCCGTGCGACGTATGTCACCTCACTGGATGCGACGGGCAAGAAATAGGTGGTCGACCACAAGATGGTCAAAACGTCGGCAACACAGCCTTCGACGCGGCGTCACCCGGACAGCCCAGATCACGCACGTCAAGCTTGGTTAATTTGATTTTAAAGTTGTTGAGGGATTATTGAAAGAATTTCAATGCGCTTTGATTCCTAAACAACGTAGAGTTACCCAGCTGCAGGTGACTGACAACTTTTTTGATGGTGCCTCTACCTTCACTCATCACTCTCGCTCGTGCTCCCTCCCATACTCTCTCTCCCTCGGTCTCTCCCTCTCTCTCTCCCTCTCTCCCCTCTCTTTCTCTCTCTCTCTCCCTCTCTCCCCTCTCTTTCTCACTCTCTCTCTCTCTCTCTCTCTCTCTCTCTCCCCCTGTGTCTCTCTCTCTCACGCACAATAATGGACTTCGCATTATATTAGCGAAGGACATTTGTAAAATTTATGAATTTGGAAGTTAGGCTTATTCAAGTAGTTACTATTTTGTTATAATTGTTATTTTTATTATTGTTGTTATAATTACTATTAAATACATTGCTTTATTAAATATATTATTATACTTAAAGTAGTAGTTGAAATTGGAGTGTGGTGACTTGTTGTGAAGTGTAGTGAAGTGCAAGTGTATTTAAAAAGTGTATTTATTTGTTCAAATATCTGTGCAAGACAGTCCTAAAATGCGGTTATTGTTATTATTGTCTAAAAATGTTTTAAAATTACATTGTATCAATATTCCTAACTGTAATATGCTAATTGTAGTGTTCTGCCACCAGGTTGTATAAACATACCTGCAGAAATATATATAATAGACCAAGTGCTAAAATCACAATAATTCATCTTAAGAGCAATAACAATTTACGCTATTGTAAAATGAAATTTTGTCTGTGTTAATTTTTGAGATCTTATTTCCATTTAAAACTTTATGCAATCAATCCCATAATATTGTAAATTGTTCATTAATAATTTCCATATTTTTGCATTAGACTCTTTAGCAATTGTCTTTTGAACCACTTTGCTTGTACTAGCACAACGTTTCCCCTCATTGGGTAACTAGAGTGCCTGAACGCAATTACGCTGAACGGACAATATTCGAAATCGCAGTTGTGGACGAGAGTCTCGCTGACTGATATATAAGCCGATCTCCGACGTGGGTCAGATTTTAGTTTCAAGCCCTTTCGGTTCCTGTTCATGTTCCGGTCACTACCATTCTAACAATTTGAGTTACCGGTGCAGTGCAGAGCGAGTTCGAATTACAATGTGGTATTTAGTTTCCATCAACAAGACGCGTTGCCAGTACAACTGATCACTATTGATTCCATATAGCAAAACACTAGTCAAATCCTATGGATCTGGCAGAATTAGAACTCGTAAGTATGAAGTAAAAGCATGAAAAAGAAGAAAGAAAAAGTGTCACTCTGCTTTGAACTTTCTCTTTATATTCTCATACGACATACCGGTGCAGACGATTTTCCTCCGGCGACGAGGCTGAGAACACCTCTCAACGGAAAGCTGACACCCAACCAGTATTAGAAATGTTAATTATTCTTTTTTGCAGAAGTATCTCCAACCGGGGGTCTCTCACCGGAAAGGAAATCAGTAATGCAGATTTTTAATGGAAACTTTTCCGAGTTGGAAATTTTTTAACGAGCGTCGGTCATTTTTAAAAATAGAAGCGCGAACTGACAGATGAGACGGAGGTTGGAGAGACGGTTCGGCGGAAAGAGACGACCAGGATTGTCCGCGAGGAAATTGCGAAGTGGTGAGCGAGAAAAATGTGAGGGCGGGTTGGGGATAAAAGACGCCGTACTAATGAGAGCGGCCGAGGCGAAGTCAGACTCGTTACGCAATTTATCTGAAGAGCGTGTGCGAGTCAGTCAATAGGGTTAATTATAAATGTTTTTTAATCGGTGCAAATACTGTTGCAAGTAAGTTAGCAATTGTTACTGAATATGGAGGCTGATTTTTTTAAATGAGTTACGCATAGAATACGCAATGATAACTAATGTCAATTTGCAATAATCAATAACGAAATTCTAAAGAATTGTGTATTATATCTTTTTTAATGTTTTTCATGCAGCTTTTTTTTATGAAACACTAATATTTAGATTTTCAAACTCGGTTTTTTTAGAAAGGTATTTATTGAGTTATTTTGTTCAGAATCAATCATTTACGTTCAGTTTCGTATCGTACGTTTTTCTTCGCAAAAAGATCAGTCTCCCCTTCATAGCACACTTCTTCGCATTGTATTTTATGCACTATCTTTTTCCCGAAGCAGAGTATCGTTCATTTGATAACATTGTAGAGAACTTCAGAGACTTCTGATCATTAGAGCCCGGAATTTTGGCAAAATGTTTTTTGTTATTATTACTACTTTATGACTTACGTCAATAGGAATCACTTAATTGATCTTCTGGAGTTGTTTTAGTAGATGTTTTGCCTATTATAGCTTCTGATTTTTTTGCCATTTTGACTTATTTTTGCCTTTTCTGCCCTTTACGCCATTGTTTTACCTTTTTCTCTTCTGGCATCAGTCTCGATCAAGCTGGAGGCATACCTGCAACCCTGGTTAACACGAAGGCACGGTCGTATTTTGTCTTACTGTGGAAGCAGAGGCTGTGTTAAAAATTTAAATGAAAAGGAAGATAATACCAGTTCGGGTTTTTCATTTCTTCATTGATGCCAACAGGCTTTGTTCGCTTACGAGGAATCCCATCCGACTTCGAAGTGTGTGACCTCCGATTCCTTTTGAGGACAGAGCGTTTTTCATATTCCCTTCCCAGCGCTGGCAAGTTCACTAGTGCGAAGATCGAAAAATATAACTCCGTTGTCCCTGAAACCATTTCAAGTTTCAAAAGGGAGTCCCTAATATCATTTCCAGGAGACAGCGACGCGAATAAAACAAATTCGTAACCATCGTACCGGATGGTCTCGTGCACAATCACGTTTACAAAGGAAATATCTTTTCCTTACATGTTAAGTGGTAATATAAATAGTGAAAATAAAAATGTGAATTGTTTTAATTTTTTTTCAATTCCTTTTAAATGTTATTATTCATTGCTTACACCCCTTGTGACCCATTCCTTTTTTCATGCCTATTTTAGTGAAAATTAATGCGTTATGGGTTTATACATGTATTTTCTATGGTTTTTCGTAAATATGTGAGAATAAAAGAGGGTAATAAGTGTAAAAGAAATTCAGAATAAGCGTTTTGCAAAAATATCATTATTAAATCACTTTTTGGTAATATTCCTCTATTTTTAACATTTGACAACATGATTCCTAAAAGATATGTGTATAATGGATAATGCCTGAATAAAAAATCAAAGTAATGTTCCACAAAGATTGTCTACCTTAAATGAATGGCTAAGACCCAGAACGGTGTGACATTTTATAATTTCTGAAGACTAAAGTCATGTTTATTTTCGACTATATTTTAGCAATATCTTTTCGTGGTTTTAATGAACAATTGAAATGTCTTGGTTGTAATGAAGAAACAAAGCTCCACAACTTTACTGTAATATTGCCTTAAGTAAGCATATTTTTCAGAATTTATAGAATGTCACAGTCTTTTGGTTTTCACTCATCATTCAAATGATGAGTAAATTCAAGGCAGATGATCACATGTGGAAATTGCGCGGGCCAGGAAGTATTTCCCGGATTATGTAGTTTCACCCTGCGCCCTGGTTTTGTTAGGTCTAGTAGGCAAGGGGTGTGGGTTGCTACTTTGTTAGCAATGCTTAGAAAACCAAATTTAGAGTTCGTTTACTGAAGCAAATATTTTTATTATTCTGGAATGAAAATGTCTTGATTTCAAATGTTGCTAACCTCGATATGTTGGTTCAACATCCAATATCTGCCACATGCACTCTCACAATATCATGTGAAGTCATTGCACTAATCGCGGAACGAACGTTTCACTGATCGTTTTGGAGCTAAATGCCATCCACAATCTGTAACACGAATCTATTTCATAAACTTCATGCGGTGCTAATCTCTTGATATGACACCTTTTCAAAAACAGTAATTATTATTAAATTAATTGTTGATTGCGAAAATTTCAAGACTAGACTGAATGATTCCATTGAAACGACAGTGTGCATTGCCTTGAATATGTTTCGCTTAATGAATTTCGGTTGAATACGATACTTGTTAACTTCCAGTTTTAGTGTAGATACCTGCTTACCACGACTATTCCTAAATTCAGAACCTTTCTTTTCGTTGGTACTTTACTCCGCACAGAGAAAAAGGCCCCAGTAAAGAAACTGAGAATGCCGAAGACGGCGATGTAACTCGCATCTAGTGCGGGATCATTCGAGTGCGGATGCAAACACAGCGCCCGCCCACGCAGCAAAGGTTTCGAAAGGACTCGTGTGCGACTGCTCTGCGCCGCGCCCGCCATTCGCCTGCATTCCGACGGCCGCCGCCCCGTGACCCCCAGATCGCATTTTAATTCCACCCGAGGTCGATCTCATTAAAGGAGCTCGCTCATTTTTTCTGCTCTCGCCTCGCCGGGCATCTCGTTTTCTTTGACAAGGCTCCTTTATGCGAGGGCGCTGGTCCGGAAGGTGGCGGCGGCCGTGCGTTCGTGCTGGCTGGGCGGAAGGCACGCGTGTTTCCACGCTTCCCTTGACGCAGAACCTGCGGGGAGATGTTGCAGTTGATATTTATTTATTGACTTGTGTGTTTAATTACATCGCGAGAAAGAACTCTAAGAGAATTGAATGTAGCTAGAGGGTGGGAAGGCACAATATTGATAGTCCGGAAGCAAGGCAAGGGACAGTTTCATCATTCGCTCAATGTGTTCAAACGGGGTCGTGGACATATAAATCCAAGGTGTTACAAAATGTACAGGGTGTACAATGTACATGAAACGTACAGGATGTTTCGCAATATTTGTCACAATTCAATAATAAAAATAGAGTGCGAGGTTTACTAGGTTTATACCTCTTTGAACGTTCTTCTCACAGTGAAACAAATACTGCTTTGATTTCCAAACGTAGAATTGTCTGTTTATTTACGTTTAGCTGAAGAATCAGTTTTCATCTTCCGATTGACAATTTTCATCTTCGCATTGTGTCATGGTCTAACCCTTACACTTCATACAGGTTATTTCCAAAGGGATATTTAAACACTTGTAACATGTAGATCTTAGCTGTCCGGGCGATGCCGCGTTGAAGACTGGGTTGCCGACGTTTTGACCATCATCTCGTGATCGCCGACCAGCCCTGAAGAAGGCTGCGAGAAGATGATCGCAACGTCCGCAACGTTTCAACGCTTTCAACGCGACGTCACCCTGGCAGCCAAGATCTCAATTCTGGCCGCGGAAGCCTACGACTTCACTTGTAACATTTATTACCCGCGATGGATACTCAGTAAACGCGCGTATGTAAACCAATGATTTCAAATAGTGTTATAATCGCCCTTAATTTTGGTCATTCCATTCTTTTCGTTTTTAATCGAGTGATGCCTCAGATTTCAAAGTTCCCATGTATGTTGCCAAAATCACATTCCGAACGACATAATCCTTTTCTTCTTAAGCATTATAATAAGTAGCAGAACAATACGTTATGTTTTTCATTTATGCTTCTATGGAATTTCCTGATATATTTCGAAAGCCACTTTGCGTGTTCGTATCTCGTTTCCGACGTACTTGGAATTATTGTAAAAGACCTGTTCCTCTCGCTCTATTTTTCAAGTAATGAAAATTTTGTGTACGTATCCTTTCTTGATGGTATAATTTTTCAATATTAAATTTAGCAGATAGGCGAAATACATCTTCCAAAGTCTTGATGCTCACTTTTTGAGTGAAATTAGTTTCATTCACTTCACAATAAAATATATAATTTATAATAGGTATACATTAATTACACTCCTGAATATTTTATAGTTTTTTGTAATGTAGATAATTACAATTACTTTTAAACAAAATATGAAAATGAGTGTATTAATCGTTATCAACCACGCACTTCATTTGCCGTTCTTCCATTACTTTGCCATTACGAGTTAAAGGATATTAGGGATATTGTTGGTGTGTCTTCGCAATCGATGCCGCAATCACTGCATCCATGCCTCTTACTTGAAGACATCAGTGCATTACGCGAGGTTTGTACCCACAACCTTTCGTTCCGTGTAGAGCGGTTGGTGCCGCTGCCGTCTGCACCTACGGGGGCAAATTAATAACAGCTCCTGAATTTTGTATTTAATGGGCATCGTAAAATTCGAGCAGAATTAGGTGGCAGTTCAAAATTATTACACATGGGTACTTCGGTATACCTTGGCGCAACAGCATTGGATTAGTATCTCACGATTCTACGTCAGACGAATTCTTGTCGCCAACTTGTCAGTGCCCGGGGCTCTCGTCCTCATCTGCGTATCCCGAAACGCCTGTCCATCCTTCGCAACGGCACTCAGCCTAGCGTCATCGGCGTGACTCGGGAAGGCCTCTTGACAATGTCATTGGCATAGTAGAGTCATTTGAAGTACCTCACTTCCTCCAAGTGTGGAATACGCCAAATTAGTGTTACTTTTTTTAGAAACACGTGAGTATCCAATCCAGCTCGGAGGGCTGCTGACTATATAGACAGAGTAGTATTGGAGGAATAATGCTTGTTGTCCAACGTTTCATTGTTCAAAACAGATGAATAATAATGTAAATTCATATCCACAATACTGCGTAAGCATTATTTACATCTTGAACTTCGGGCACCACAGTTAACTATTCTGAATTTAATTTTTTTTTTTTAATTTGCCAAAAGCAATGTACTAATAAATAAATTGCATTCTTTTAAGCCTTTGTTGGGATTTTCATCAGGTAGAACTTTGCTTGACTTCCAGGCTAATAATAAGGCAATACAAGTCTGTTGCAATTGCTTAATTTTGAACAGTTGTGTAACGTTTAATAATACTTTGAATTTTGATAATCAAGCACCCAATGCACGAAATTGCATAGTATTTTCTTCGTTTCCCTCAAACTGCGCCACAGAGCGAAGGCCGCATGAAGAGGCGGGCAGGGCCTCGGGGCTCGGGCAGCGCGCGCTGCGGCCTAAAAGTGCAACATTGCCGCCGGTGCGCGACCGAGGCCGGACGTTGTGTCAGGGGGAAACGGAGTGGAAATTGCATCAGGGGGGGGGGCAATGGGAAGGGGAGAGAGAACGGCGATTTGCGGAAATCATTAAACTAGTCCTGGCCCTAGTCCAGGGACTTTAGATATTCAAATGTAGTTCTGGGTGATTCAAGTTCGGTAAGAAATTAATTTATAATGGGAAGTGAGTCATAAAATAGAAAAAAATGTATTAATTACTATAATAAAGTTTTGCTTCGTAGGCCAAAAGTTGTCATTTTTAATTACACGTAGAAAGTGATTCTCGGAGAACTGGTGTTTTTTATATTTGTCTCTGATGTATTTAGAAATTCTCATAATTTATTTATAATTTATAACCGTCAAAAACAGTGACGATGAAGGGTTAGAGATAAATAAATGAAAATACTATTTTAAGAAAGCGCGAGATTAGCGACATTTGAAAAACTGGACATTTTCGTTCCCGAGTCATAGACAACTGATTTGCAGCGGTAAACGAACTGCAGGTTTTATTTTTTGCATTGCTAACCAAATAGTTACTCGCCCTTAAATCTACAAGCAAGAGGAGAGTTCAACCGCACGTGCGCCTAGTGAAGCTGCGCTAGTGAGACGCGAGCGAGGCCGGGAGGAGGCAATCGCCAGGATGGGCGGAGGTGCGGATCGACGGGAGCGGCGCAGGCGTTACAGGCGCCGGCCCAGAGGAAACGGCGGTGGCACAGCGCCAACGGGAGGAGGTAGAGAACGGGGCGTTCGGTGGCGCGTGTATGTCCGTTGAAGAGGGTTACAACAAAGCGTCCGTGAAGGCATAAACGTATTGGACGGCAGAAACAACGGAGACCGTGATGGACGGGAGCATAAAGATGGATGCCGATAAGACAACCGCACGTGGCCGACTTTGCGGGCATACAAGGAGGCTCTGACAGGGATTACAAATCTGCCACAGCGGGGCTGAATATGTTTGAAAATCATCACACAATAAAGAATTGTAACAGTACTAGTATTCGTATAAACTCGGGGCATTTTTGGAAAACTGATTTCATTAAAATCATATTATACGGAAGGTTCATCGGACGTGATCCGTCAAGAAAAAAGTTGTTAAATAAAAGTTAGCTATAGCATGCCAGATAATATCTTACATCCCAAAAGTTCAAAATACCCCAAAAATATTGTTTTGAATCCCGTCATTCACCTTGACATTATCTTTAAAATTTTCTCTCAGAGTGGAATGGACACAATCATGTAAAAATTCGACAATCTAATAGTCGTTTAAAAGAACCAACAAACTTAATTTTGAAGTTAGCATGGTTTACATGAAAACAATGTAAGGTTGGTATTTAAAAAAAATGCGTTTTTGACGTTTGAAAGCAATTTTCAACAGAAGGGGCGTCTTTGCCAGCCTGTGCGCCGTCACGCAGAAAGTCCCGTCTTTGGTCCTCAACCAGCGAGCGGGCTGTGCGCGCCTCTTTTAGACTCGCCCCGCCCGCAGCGCCTACACCCGCGCCGCCCCCGCGCGCCGCCGCGCCGCCCCCGCCGGCTCCGTTCGTCCGGCGCCCGGCCTTTGGTAATCTCCTCGCCAGGCGGCGCGGCGCGGCGGGGCGGGGCGTTCTTTTCTCCTCCGCGCGTCCGAGTGATCGCCCGCTGCGCCTTTGTTCCGCCCCGAGTGATGTATTTCTGTGCATTCGAGGGCCACCGCCGCCCTAGCTGCATCCGAGGCGCTCTTCTCCGTCGTGAAAACGAGATCACGACTCCTCCCATTAGGAACTAGACAGACTTAGGGCCGTATTTAAATAACATTGGCTGGAGAGGGGGATTGGGGGTTCGCTTTAATTTCTTTTCCTTCTTTAGGGGAGAGTGGCGGCAGAATTTGACATGAGTTCCGTGGCGTAACGGCATAAACAACGCGTTACAAATTGCACACATTCAGGGCATTTCCTGTGTGCCACAATTGTATTGCTTACTTTATTTTCCGAGCAAGTATGAAAACTACAAAGGTGACGTAGGTGTTTGGTGCGATACTGAAAAATTCATCGGAAGAAACTGTTCTCATTCTTGCCATGTAGTTCTTGTTCGTTGCCATGTAGTAGTTAAACAGCAAATCACCGCGTTCACAAGCATATCTGAATTTTCAAACGATGATCGAGAGAAATTCATATTTTCCACGGAACTTTTGACTTTTAGTATTTCATACCTTACAGAATATCCAAAAAGTATTCTGTGTGTTGAAATGAATCAGTCTGAGGGATACATTTAAGTGAGATTTTTCCAAAATATTTAATCTCGGATTACACGTAGTCCGTGCTATCTCACTGTGAAAACCAAAGATTCTCATGCGTTATCTTTTAACTTTCAATTACTGGTAAAATGGTTTAACATACGATTTTTCAACAAGTTAAAATCGTTAAAATTTAAAATGACGAAAAGTTAATTAGTTGATAAATATACAAGCGTTTTATATTTCAGATTTCCTTTGGTGTAGAGTTTGCATTATATTCCGCGACTCGTGAAAAATACTCCGGTTAATGTTCCACAGTGGTGTTTCGTATTTGCTTTGATTTTCATTTTACATCTATACATTGCTTTAGAAATCTTACAGAGCGAGGAACAGAGGCGTGTTTTGTGCGTCGCGAACGAAAAAATATTGCGTAGCACTGGCTCACCTCACCGGTCGACTGCTTCTACCTGAATGCGGCTGCCTCTCTTCTTCCGCCTCTTCCTCGTACCGCTGCTGCCCCTGTCCTTTGCGCCTCCCTGCACTGCATCCCGTCCAACTCCACCCGCCCTGCAACCCGCCTTCATCTGACGTCCACCACTTCGCCACCACTTCGTCTCTGTCCCGTCTCCACCTCCTCTCCACCCCTCCCCGTCCCTTTCACTGCCGACTCTACCTCGACTCATATCTCCTTTTCGCCACTGCCGTCTGACGTCTTCCTCCCCCACCTGCAAGACCGTTTCCACCGCCGTGTCGGCTCCATTGCATTCGTCCCCGCTCGGCTGGCGCCTCCGCTTCCGCCTTCGT